>VDFB02327358.1:0-189259 GCA_007258455.2 Sequoia sempervirens
GGTAAAATACAAACCAAGAATGCTCTCTGGCAGGAGAAAGATAAGACACCCATGAATTAGGGAACGACTCTTTCTGAATAGCCCTCTTCTGGCTGTGGATTAAAATGCAGAAAACTGGAGTTATTGCTTTTCAATTCAAATTCGTGCTTGGAATCCTGTCATATAATGCTAATCTGTATTAAGCACAGGATTGATGCAAATCTTTTATCAGACCCATTTATTGAAACCATTGATTTCAGAATATTTCTACAGCAGAATAAAATAGAATTTAGTCATGGAAACTTTTTGGTTGACCTCGATTTTGAGTTTCCTTCTCCTAAAACCTTGATTATGGCCTTGTGAGAGATTATGTAAATTTTAACCATGTTGTTGGTTTTGAGTATGTGATTATGGTCTTGCCTCTGTGTCTCTGTAGATTCTAAATATCATAATAGTGTTGACTGTGTTTGTGGGTTTGCATAATACATGGTAATTCTGTATTCAAGCTCTTTTGTACAATCTTGACAAAATATCATGGTGGTTGCTGGCTGTTGAGAGTAATTTGGTTGTGGATTTCTTTGAAAGGTTATTAGAAAGATTTTGTCAAGTACAGCAACCTATTTTAAGTATTGATAGAATTTTGGTATAACAGTGTGTCTGCCTTGCCACATCTGCTATTGAAAATAGATTAGAACTTCTACACTGAATCTTTTAAACTCCTTAAAAGCATGTTTTAAAAGTTCCAATATAAAGATTGCTAGCTTCAAGAACAAATAAAATTACCACAATAATTTTGATGCATTGCCATTCTTATCCAATCATACTGTTCCTTTATTGAACTAAAAACAAAATGACTTTCCATTCTTGATGGGATTGATTCAGCCTTTGTTCAGAATAAATAAATTTGTAAAACATTATTAACAAATGAGGTTTATACGGTGGAAGAAGAATATTAGCAAAATGGACAAAAAAAAAAGAACTTAATAGTTGGTTACTCTAAGTAAACTCTGTCTTGGCTGCGCTCCCAACAGAAATTCCTTCTCATCAAATGGGACCGATTTGAAATGCCTACAAGATCATCAAAAGATCTTGGCTTGGAATCTTCTCTGGAGATTCATCACTTCCAAAGACAGAAAGACACAATTTGTGCAGAATATCATCCACTCTGAATGTTTCAAGGAAAGCTTAATGAGTGAAAATCTAACTTTTGAAAAGTGTATCTTGATACAACTGTCTTTTTCCTTTTACATCCATCATTTTGGATCTACTTAGACCCCTCTTCAGGGAAATCTAGATCATTGATTATTGGTCTCCCAAAATGTTGTTTGGATTGAAAACCAATCTTCCAGGCAAGATTCCAAAACTAAAGAATACTAAGACCATAGAACATCCATGCAATATGTGTGTGTATAGTATTTTCTATAGTTCCAAATATAAATAATATATATAGTTTATACATATATTTTTACACAAAACAAACTTAATCCCTGCCTTGTGATGCACTAATATAGCCTTGATGCATACATAGATTAGGCATAGAGAATATTTACACCATACAACACCATTGATCCTTACCAAAAAAAAAAATGGAATTTTGAAAACTTTATTATCAAAGACAAGTAAATTGTAATAAGTCATGCAACAATTAAATATTAATGATTATGGTTCACAAAGAGGTGCCATATAGTATTGAGGACTGTTGTACTTCAGTTTTTGCTGAGCAGCATTTAAATAATTTTAAGCTACTACTAATACCTAGCCGATACTTTGAGAATAGCTTTAAAGTTTTATATGATATATTTAAGGTTGTCATACTTGCAAAATAGGAATGGCAGCTTCTGTTGCTACCTTTCAATTAATATTTCAAGGCTGTTGTACATTCCATAAGGTGTTGTGATTGATTACAAGGTCTGCAATTTCAACATTTGATGATTTACTCACTCTTCTATGAGGCCATCAGAACTGGTAATTTGTTACAGCTGATATTTTTGATTATTTCTGATATTGCTTATTCCATCCAGCAATAATAACTGGTAATCAATAATGGAATAATAACTGGTAATCAATAATAATGTTTGTGCAATTTACCACCAAAAATAACATAATATTTGTAGTTGTTTTCAGTATTATAAGTCTGAATGGCTATGCCGCCACAACATCAGTGGATTAATTTCATTTCCAATATTTTGATGTCAGTCTATTCAGTTCACCACCAGATAAGATATTGTTTGTAATTGTTCTAGATGGTAATCAAAAGGTGTTAAAATTTTATGCATTGTCCTTTGTGAAGTCACAAGAAATTTGAAAATATTAAGGAAAGTGGGAAATATTCGTCATTGCTTAGCCCATTATATGAAACATTAACTACACTAGTTACATTGTCAATGCAGATACTAAGCGTACTTGGATCTCTAAATGCAGAGTGTATCCAATATAATCCAAACAAACTCAGTAAGAACCACCACGCATATCTCAATGCACTTTTTTAGTACTCATTGTTAACTAAAGTGTTATAATTCTCAAATTTTCAAAGGTACGGTCAATGAGGCTCTATTTAGGTTGACAAACAGAGTCATAACTACACATATTTTTCTTGTTTATTTGGAGTAATGGTCCTATCATGTCACTCTTTTAACTCTGTCATTTCTATTTAAGAAAATGAGATTCTTCTGAACAATGCCTTGCAACAGATTTGTATTAATATAGCATGCACCCATACAGCATGCTAGCTAGGATAGGACTTACATTGTTTTTTCTTTTCTTATGTCTTAAATTGAAAAATTCAAATTGTATTTGTAACACATTAATACAACTTTCTCCATTTTCTTTTATATACAAATATTATGCATTCAATTCATTTGCAAATTTCAAAATATGTTAAGTTATATGTTTTACAATTCTCACTACTATACCACATTTATCCCTCTTATACCATCCACAAATCTTGGAACTTGAACCAATCCCTTCTATTCATCACAATTTTTTCCACTGCTCACACTATTCCTCATAGGCATTCCTTTCAACATTTGGGACTGTCACTACCTAATCTTGACTGATCCTTTTGAAAACATGTAACTGTCTTTCAAGGTCATTATAATAAGCATATTTCTATGACTGTCTGTTACATATTACCTTATGGCTCTTCATAGGCATCATAAACTCCCTTTTCTATGATAATTATCCTCAAACTCTGTGTGGAATTGTTCATGAGCAAATTATATTTGTTGGTATTCCCTGTATACCCTGGACCTTCATATTGCTTGGGAAAAACCTATCACATTTGCTTTATTGATAGTGACTATCATCTCTTTCAAACTTACAACTGTCATAAGACTTCAAGAAACATTGTCATCCCATTTCTCGTAGAACTTACTTGCAACTTCAAAACAGTGACATAGTGGGATGACTAGGTTGTTCTTCCTGTGCATAGAACCTGTTGTCCTTTACATTTCATAAGATCACATTGCTTCCTTTTATCAAACAATTACTCACTTAAGATAACTCATGATTTGAACCCTACTACATTGTTGACAGCCTTCAGCTTGATCTCTCTTAATTGTTGTCCTTGTCCTTCACAGGGCTATCACTGTCTTGATGGTACTGTCACTGCCATCTTTTGTCTTCATATGTGATGCCAATATTGGCCTCTTTTTGTGCTATTCATTCACTATTTTCATCCATTTGCTTTTTTAGCATAAGCAATAATTAACTCTTGAAAATCCATCTCATAAGATGACACCTGAGAAGTCTAGATATGATGCAATGAGAATCTCAAATTTGGCCTGAAGAATGAAATACTTGGACACAAGATGAATTTCATCAATAGAAAAAAGAACAATACCACGGCTTTCTACAAGCCTCTGTAGTGAATAACAGGGTGTTTACATCAGAAAGAGAAGCAGTGAAACTTGTGTGGTCAACAGATTACAGTTTGTTCAGATTAGCTGTTGGCATAGCACCTGAAGATATGATTCGGAATAATAGTTTATTTTATGCAAGAGCATATGTTCATAAGAAAATAAGGAAGTTGGTTGGAGAACCATTTTCAAAAGATATTTTGAAGCAAAATTTTTAATAGAAGCCATCTGCCTTGATATTCTTGATGGGTGGTCAGGGAAAACTGTCTCTGCCATGGATGGCACCTCAAGTGTAAGTAATTTGGCTTATATAGGTTTGATATTCTTTTAAATTTCAGGTTTAATTCTTTAATTTTTTTTAACTACTGTTGAAACATAATTCTATACATTAGACTTCAACAGTTTGCATTTCAAATCATAAGCTGTATAATAGGCATATCAAAAGGGCCAGAACTATCTCTTTTACATCAGAGATTTACTGATATCATAAATGCAACCAGTAGCATTGCATTAACATATCAGGAAAAAGCTTATTGCAAATGTTCTCCGATTTTCTTGGGAGAGAGACCCAAAGGTCCACTTTGGGGCCAAATCAGAAAAAAGATTTTTCACTAGAAACGCCTCCCTGTCTTTAATTGCAAGGCAAAACATAAAGCATTGTTCTCTAATCAAACTCCCAACACAACGAATAATTAAAGCAGTACTAAGTCCAACTCGAATAATAAAATGTGTAATAAAACTAACTCAAAACAAAATCGCTCCATTTGAATCAATCCTCGGGAATTTCGACCTCTCCTTCATCGATCTCCGCTTGCAAATCCTTGGGATCCTTGCCATCAACAGTGCAGCCAACAGACACACAGGTACCCAAAATCTCCTTGACAGTTCCAGCGAGGGCTTTTGCCATGGATCGGGGTCTCATGACCTTGGCAATTTCTATAACATCGTCCAACGAGATGTTCCCGCTGTGCTTGATGTTTTTGACCTTTTTCCGGTCCCTTTCAGGTTCCTTCAAAGCTTTAATCACGAGTGCTGCAGCACTGGGAACAACTGCAACTTTGGCCTGACGATTTTGCACAGTAAGTTTTACAGTAACCCTCAAACCCTTCCAGTCTCTTGCCGTTTCCTTCGCAATGTCTTCTCCGATTTTCTTGGGAGAGAGACCCAAAGGTCCAATTTTGGGGGCCAATGAAGAGGCCGCTCCTACTTCTCCTCCTGTAACACGTACAAACACCTCGACAACCTGCGATGGATCAAACTTCGGCGGCATTTTTTCTGAAGATAAAAACCCTAGAAACTCTCACCTGCTCCCAAACTCTCCGGTGCTACTCCAAAAAAGAATGAAGTTATATAAACCCTAAATCTTTATAGCTTGGAAAACCCTAATTGGGAGATGGCGTTCCATTTAGGGTTGTTTTATTAACGTGGCAATTCTCCCCTAACAAAAAAGAATGAAATTATATAAACCCTAAATCTTTACGCCGAAGGCGTGTCCTATTTCAGAATAACGGGCTAATATTGTCCATCCACGGTCCACGCTGCTCGAAAGGAGATGCAAGACGGATCAAACGTCCACAACCGTCGATCAACGTCTCCCGTTTTAACCATTCCGTGGCTTTTATCCCTTATTTTCGCAGACACTAAATAATGCATTTACCCTCTATTTTTCACGTTTGCTTTTATCCGCCGTTTTTCACGATTGCCTTTTTCCGTCGGGTTTCCAATTCCCACTGTTCTTATTTTCACCCCAGTTTTATTGTTATTTTTCACGCGGTTCTCCTTATTTTCACCCTCGGTTTTATTTGGGCTGCCTTTTTAATTTTATTTGCATTTATTCCTCGCCTTCTTTACTTATAAAATACTTCCCATGGGAAATCAATTTTTTTTAATAGGTATATGTTTTTAATTTTTTAATTTTGTCTTTTTTTGTTTTAATAATAATAATAATATAGAGGACAGATACTATATTAAAAAATATTATATGTTGATTATATACTACGATTATATTTAATAATATATAATAATAAATAAATAAATAATTTAAATTTTATATATAATTAAATAATAAATATGAAATAAACATAATTTTATAACATATTTAATATAAATATATATTTCTAATATATAATAATATTTTTAAAATATGTTATATAATTCATATAATATAACGATTCAAATATAATATATAATAAATAAATATATTTCCTTTAAATATACAATTTATATTATCATATTATACTTAAAATATACACATATAATTTAAATTTTAGTTTTTCTTTCAATTGATAACAATGTCAAAAAAAAAAAATGGTCTATATTAAATTAAGTTAATAGTAAATATTTTTAAGAATGAAATCATAATAAGTTATGCAACTTACTTAGAATTTATTTTTTAACTTTACAAATTTTAAAATAAAAGGTAAAATTTTAGCTTTAACAATTTTAAATTTACTTTAATGAGGTTTTAATTTTCAATATTTAATTTATTTAAGAATTTAACTATATTTATCCTCAACTTTATAATAATTTTATATTTATTATTTTTTTAAATCAAAATATCCTTGGAATGTTTTGGATCTTATCATACAAGATTTTTGAAAATGAATTTTATAATTTATTAAATTTTAAATTTTAACAATTAGTTGCATTTAAAAATATTCATTATTTTTAATAAGAATAATGTAAGTGAAGTATATTTTATAGTAACTTTTAATTATATAAAGGAAAAATTTGTATAATTATATCATTTTTAATTTTTTGTCTTTATTGAAAGAGGATCATTTCTATATATGATATAATTTTGTGTAAAGGTGGGTCCCTTCTTTATATAATTTATTAACTTACACACATTCCAACACAACAAACGCGACCGCAGAGCACCGTAAAGTTTTAGAATAGTTTTGTTTGTATTTGTTGAGTTTGTTGTGTTTTAGGAACAATTGGTTAGGATAAAGCAATTATCACCTAAATTTAGGAATTTGATCATTGATAGAGTCAAATTTGTCTTCCATTACAAAATGACCCTGATAACAATAAGTTTTGGTCAGGATAAAGCAATTTTCACCTAAATTTAGGAATTTGATCATTGATAGAGTTAACTTTGTCTTCCATTAGAAAATGACCCTGATAACAATAGAATTTTGCTCACTTCAAAATTTTGAAATGCTTTGGTTGTACTTTTAGGCCATGAAGAAAGCACAATTTACATGTTGCTAGCATTATGTAAATAATTATGAGTTCAAAGATTTCCTTAACTATTCAAGGTGACTAGACAATGCTCATGCATTTCTAGGATAGTATCGTTATAAGCCTACCATTTAGAATAACAATTTTGTATTGTAGACTCATCACTGTGTGAACTAATATTTGTCTAGGTAATTAATTGTTTAACTTAGACATTGATGTGTATACCCTTAGCTTGCCTCATTTGAATTTTTGTCGACATCACTATCTCTGGATAAGTCATAACCAAATTATAAGGTCATCTCTAGATGGACATGCTCTCTACCAGATATGATGAACTAGGGCATGAGTGCACTAAATGTGTTACATATCCATCAACATTTTATTTACATGATCAGAAAACTTCATGAAATCGTAGACATAAAGAGAAAGATTAAATAAAAGATAAATGAGATACACTCTTGACAATCTTTGTTTGGGATTTTCATTTCTATTTGGTTCTATGTTATATTCTTTTCAAAATTGGACTTCTTTTTGTTATGATCAATTGGAATAGAAATAATAATTTGCTCATAAAACTTTGTAAATCGTGCAAGATTTGAAAACTTAGTGGTAAATGATTTGACACTCTCCAGCTAGGAATTGTGTTGATGAAAATTCTTCTATTCTCAATAAGTTTTTCTTTCAAAAATAGTCCAACCATTCTGCTATAATTTTTTTTTTTCCAAATGACAGTCTTTACCAATAAATGATGAGCATGAATGGCTTTTTTTATTTTACCATTTCATACTTATCTTGTCTTCCAAATCGAGTTACTCTTCTAGATCTAAAAAGGTGTTGTTCTGGAGCTTTTGTGTTTCTGCCTTGCTCTCAACATTATAACTAAATTGCAAACTTCGGATCTATCAACTTCAGCCGCTATTCAAGTTTATGAAAATATTGTAAGATGAAATGGAAAGATAGCCTTATGTTCTGCTCCAAGGTTTGTCTAGGTGGAAGTAGCTATAGGAGAGGACCCAGTAGTTGTGCACCCTAACTTCGTGCTTCTCAAAATCCTACTTGGAAATTTCAAATCACTCCAATTTTTTTACAACAGCTTACTTGGCAAGTCCCCTACTTATAACTTTTGTTTTATGGCCACATCATCAAATATGATGCCACATTATCATGCTTTTTGTCAAGGTGTCCAAAAAGACCCAAAACAAACCTGTTACCAATACTTGTGCATTCACATCATGGGTAGTTGAGCATTGATGTGGCATCACATGATTGGTTGTTTTTTAGATCAAAGGAATACATTTTGTTTAAGTTAAGGTAGTCATGTCACAACTATTGGGCATTATATAAACAACTACTATCTCAACTATTGAAACATGCTCAACTACTAGGTCCTCTCCCCTAAAGTATTTGTGGATAAGGAATTACTAAAAATTGAACCTTCCATGCTCAAGTATTTGTGGATAAGAAATTACTAAAGTATTATGGTTCTTAAGAAAAAATGTATTGATGTGGCTAAAGAATTACTAAAAATTGAACCTTCCATTATTAGTTTATGGGTAATTACAATAAGTGTAGCTTTGTAAATGGCTACTAGAAAGTAGCAAGACCAAATGGTAAGAGACCTACTAATGTACCCAAACATTTGCATTAATCATTTAAAGAAGTGACACGAACAACATTGCCCCAAAAAAGAAACTATCCAGCACTAGAACACATATAGGAATCAAACACACATTCAGAGAGGCTGGAGTTGAGAATGAAAATATTATTGGCCAATCCAAAGACATAAGAGATGATAAAGATGCTTGATTTAATTACCCGACTTGTCTGGGATAAAAAAATATTAAACAGTCACTAAATTTGTAAAGGGATAGGAAACGTTGTGTCCAAATATTTGTATAAATCTCAAAGGGCTACTTCTATTCAATGGATAAGGCTTTCGGTTGATTAACTTTTGAACCCATCAATTAACCCAAAATAAAGGGCCTTGAAGAACTAAATAATAAAATTACAATTTCGTAAGTGGCAAAATGGCCATGTAACACAATCTGAAAGCCACAAAAGGTAACATGAAAGCATATGACCTTGAATTCATCACATTTTATTAGATATCGTCAAATGCAAGTGTGCAAAAAATCTCTAGAAAGGAATCCAAAAATAAAATAAAATAGGTGCAAGCGCATGTACCTAAGCCAACAACTCATGAGATGCATATAGATCATGAGCCAAAAACAAACTATTTTAGAAATAT
This sequence comes from Sequoia sempervirens, assembly GCA_007258455.2. NCBI lineage: Eukaryota > Viridiplantae > Streptophyta > Pinopsida > Cupressales > Cupressaceae > Sequoia > Sequoia sempervirens. The sequence goes on from VDFB02327358.1 coordinate 9,271, forward strand.
CCAAGCAAGAAGTAATTTTAAAACTATAAAATTAGAAACCAAAAGGGATATTTATAATCTGACCCAAGTTGATGAACCAAAGCAACCTATATATTTGGTTAGTCATGTGATCATAGGAGAAAAAAATTAGCGCAAAAAATAGATTATATGAATTAAATTAGAAATTGGATTTAGAAGATTACTCAACAACTGATCAAAAACAATATAACAAGTCATCTATCTAAAGACTGACAACTAGGTTTGAATGTGACAAAAATAGTTGCAATATAGAAAAAGTTGATATTGTGCATGTCCATGTCAAAATGCTATGCAGAATAATTTGACATGTGGCTTCAAATAGTAAAAGAAAAACTTGAAGACCAATTCATTGAAAAAAATTGCAAGCCTAAACATGCAATGACAATTTCACAATTTTTTTTAAATGGCATCTAAAACAAAACAAACAATAGTTTCACACAATTATAACACCCAAATGTAAATCAAAAAGCACATACTTCTCCTGTTGCAATCTGCACAATGTGGGCATTAAATCCCCGTCCAACACACCCTGTAAGGAAAAAAAATCTAACTGAGAAAATGAAATGCATGTTCGAAGACGTAAGCTAAAAAGCTTCATAAAATTCTTAAAATGCTATAGAAGCACTTAGACCTAAAGACACATTTCTACATTATAACATCAAATTTGAAGCATATAGTTACTCAGATATACATAGCGTTGGCAATCTCCTATAAGAATGAAAAGAACAGTCATTAAGCTTAAATTCAACAAGCACTACAAAATTTATTTAAGTTAACTATCCCTCGCAAAATAGAGACCCAAATATAATAGGCTAGCCTGGAAATAATGGGGGCACTAGTAGCATGCCCTAGGCTTAAATCTTGGTTAGAAGACTAAATTTTATATAAAAATGTAAAATTAGAAAAAATAAATACAATGCCAAAACAAGCACTATTCAAAACTTTTAGTATATTTTTTGGGGATTGATTTTATATTTTAAGTAATTACCAAACTAATTTTTTAAAATAATATTAAATTTTAGAGGTAAAATCTAAAAAGAAATGTAAAAAGGAAACACACATCAAATTTGTGGTTAAACAATTACTGCATATTTTCACCAAACAAAACTTTCAAATCATTAACTACAACTAATTCACCATTTTTTTTAAATTCCAAATTATACACAATGCTAATTGTAGTTGATAACGGTTCCAATTTAGTTTTTCCAAATCTGCTCTTTCCATCTGTCATTAGAATCCCCACTATGATAATGGATCCGCATAAATCACTTATATCGGCCAAAACTTTCGTGCCAATTATATTTGAGAAAATTAATTTATGAAATATGTTTTGTTATATATTTTGCATGTTATTTTAACAATACATAAATATTTTTTCAATTAAAAAAAAAAGAACTCTCATTTGTCAAAAATAGAATTATTAATAAAGAGTTAAGATAAAGGTAGCGCCTTTAGTTCAAATATCAAGTTATTTCAAAAACAGTTATTATTTTATTATAAATTAATAGTTTCTATCTTTAATTTTGTCATAATTTAACAGCTCCCATAGGTTATCCCATTCAAAACTACTAACGTTAGTTTTCAAAAAGTATATATTAAATTTGTTAATAATTAATTTTAATTTATTTATGTATTGTTGTTTATTTTATAATATATTTATTATATGTTAATAAATTTATTCTATTTGTTTAGGATTTATATGATATGATTTTATATAAATATTGATTGTATTGTATTTAATTTATTTTATATGAATTTTTCTAATAAATATCTATGCTTTCATAATAAATAAATAATTTTATTAATTTTTTCATAATTTTTAAATTATTTATGCAAAATTATTTAAAATATTTAATGAATTTTACTTTTTTGATAAAATAGAAAATATAAAAAATATATTTAAATTTGTTACTTTATCTTAAATAAATTTGCATAAATAATTTTAAAAAATCCAAATATAAAAAATTAACCCATATAAAATTATACATGAAATAATGATAAGAACTTTAATAATAAAAATATTAAAAATGTATTGAAATTTATCTTAACTATAATAATTAAACAATCAATAATAAATTTATCTTCCTCCTAAACATTTATCTTAACAAATAAATTTTAACTATAATAATGAATCAATATTAACTATAATAATGATTAATAAATATTTATCTTAAATAGTTGATTTCAAATATCAAGTTATTCCAAAAACAATTATTATTTTATTATAAATTAATAGTTTCTATCTTTAATTTTGAATTAATAGTTTTTATCTTTAATTTTGTCATAATTTTTACATTTGGGAATGTGCAAATATTAGTTGAGAAGTGGCAAAAAAAAAAACCAATAAAATTGCAAAATAAAAATGAGCTTTATGAATGATATTGTAATTATTATAAATTAACATTTCTAACTTTAACTTTGCCATAATTTTTACATTTGAATGTGCAAATATTAGTTTATTAGTTGAGAAGTGGCGAAAAAAATGCCTCAAAAAAAGCAATGAAATTGAAAAATAAAAAATATTATACTCAATTCCGCATAATCCGCCCTTATCGCCTAAAATTTTTAGCCAATAATATTCAAGAAAAATAATTTTGAAAATTAGAAAAGTTAAAAAACATGCATTTAACTTTAGAAAAAACTTCAAATATAATGTATAAAAGAAAATAATTAATTTTGATTGGTTGAAATTCAAAACATTAATAACTAGTTAGGATTTTGTCGTGCCTATAGTTCCTTTGGCAGGAACTAAAAATTATCTTACATATATACACACAACTAGATATATTTGCCTTATCTATATATTAATGACATATATTTGTATGCATATTCCTGCTTACTTGTTAACCATCTTAATATGGTCTTTATTTATCTTACATATATACACACAACTAGATATATTTGCCTTATCTATATATTAATGACATATATCTATATGCATATTCCTGCTTACTTGTTAACCATCTTAATATGGTCTTTATATACATTGGATCACTTGTGGAATTACAAACTTGATCATCTTATATTCAAAGTCAAGTTCAACCCCCTATAATAAAACAAGTTGGATATGGATAGTTTAGATAATTGCGTAGTTCCCACCTATTCAATTTCTACCAAGGGGGAATTAAATGCAAATTTGTATGATTGTTATGTCTTTATTTAAAGGCATCATGTGCAAGCTTAGAGTATTATTTGCATATCACTCACATTAAAAGAAATAAACATTTTAATTGATGTAATAAAATGAATTTATATATGTATGATAGCCCTAAGAGCATATGCATGATTATCTTCAATCATTTACATAAATTTCTATGGGATGCCTTAGGAGAACTTGTTCCCTATAGACATAATGAAAACACTTCCAAAATATTTCTAAATATGGCCAATCTCATATAATAGAAAAGATAGAAAAATAAAAATAAAAATTAAGTGAAATAAAAAGTAGTTGTACTAGCTATTCTAAAGGTCATTTCCACAAAAATGGGATATTTAAATGTGAGCATCTAGATTAAACTTAGATCTATATACTTACTTTTCACAATGCAAATAAAATTTTGTAATTTTGAGGTGAATTATATATTCTCCTTATCCATTCTTGATCCTAAGATATCATAGATTTAGAATCTTGACACAAACTACTCATTCTTTAATCACATAACTAAGTATGATTAATTGTGACATTTACTTTTCATATAGTAACATTTATTGTTTCAAAATAAAGGATAAGTGCACATAATGGGGGACAAAAAAGTAGTCATTTAAGTGTAATTTTGAAGATAAAATTTGCATGTTTTGTTAAATATGAATGAACCTTAATGACTTACATTCACCAAGCCATAATGCATGCTTGTTATAATAAAGTTTAAGTTTTTCTAAAATATTTTAAATAATGTGTGAAAATTATTCACATTCTAATTTAAATTTGTGAAAACTCTACCTATTAAGGTTAGATTTCAAAACCTAAGAGTTGCTTCTCCATTTTAACTTCCAAATATGTGTTTTCAACATAAAATAACATATTCAAAATTCATTTTTATCAACTTTATGTATGTTACAACAAAATATAATTATAATGTAACATTATCTAAATTGATATATTAATAATAAAAAAATATAATAGTAATACATAAAAAATAAAATATTATTATATAATAAAAATATAATACAGATAATCATAAAAATAATAATAATACTAATAATAATATTAATAATTTTAAATGTGGATGTCAGGGGAAGGACGGAGCGGATGGATTGCCAATGTGTTGAGGTGGTTGGTTTCTTTAAAACAAGCTATTGAAGCATTTTTGCTATCATCATTGTCTGTCGAAGGGTTTGATTACGGGTGAAGTTTGTTCAGTTTGGAAAAAGTGAAAGCAGGGGAAATGGAAGCAATGTATGGCTTCTCGACAAAGCTTCAACAGCAAGGTTTCTTCGGACTAGTATCGGTATTCAGGTTGAAGTATCTACTGAAGAACCCACATGAAGAGGTGATAAAGGCGGTGTTGGCGACTCTGGGATCACATTTTATGGAGGCCACTCATAGAGGACGAATGAACGTTGACGTAGCCTCTATGATATTTGCATGGGGTCTTGAATTAAATGAAGAAATTGAGGTGGTAAAATGGGTGGTGAAGTTACTATTTGTGGAGGAATTACTTAGGAGAATGGAGTTCCTATTAGAATGGGCAGTTCCAGGTAAAGGCTATGACATTTCGGAAGGCATTGAGGATATGGATGAGGCCACAGAAGAAGGCCTAATCCCTTTTGTGAGGTGGCGAAGGAGAGTGGATCGAGAAGTCTACAAATTGGAGATTTTAACAGCATGGGAGAACTTAAAGATGGTGTTGCATCAACAAGAAGCAGCAGAAAGGCGGGAGGGCATAACCCAGTCTCATCAGGTCCCAAGGCGAATGCAATTTGCACGTGGGGGAAGAGCTAGGAGTGGGAGGTTTGGCGGAAATGGGGCTTAATTAAAGAAGGTGTTTTTTTGAAGGCGGGACAAAAAAAATTTGGTGGAAGTTGACTCATGGTGGATTGAAATTGCGGGGGAGCAGAGGGAAAGGAAGTAGTGAAAGTGGTGAATGGATGGTTAGGCGAAAAGCGAACAATGCAGGTGGGCGATGCTATTTTTGGCGTGCAGAAGGCGGATCTTCTAAATGTTAAAATATTTTGTCTAGCCTTTAGATGTGAATGATATTTTTGGTATATCACGATATTGATGGTTGAAAGTTTATCTGAATCAATGGCGGAAAGCTGTATTTTTTTGGATGCTAGGTAGATCTCTCTGGTTTACCAGATTGAGCTTTAGATGAATCATTCTAGGTGGCTCTGTCTTTCGAGCGAAGCTCTTGCTTTGTAATCCTTTATATATTATCAATAAAATATAAATCTTTACTGATCAAAAAATAATAATAATAATAATAATATATAAACAAAAACATTTTCTAATTGACCTACCAATTGACCTCCTCCACTACACAAATATATGCAAAAAGAAATCAATTTATTTCCTAATTGACTTTCCACAATTCTTCGCTGTACCCATTGCACATCAAGGTGCCATTGCTAGTTATAGCTTGGAAAACCCTAATTGGGAGATGGCGTTCCATTTAGGGTTGTTTTATTAACGTGACAATTCTCCCTAGTTTTAGGTATAAGACTTGTAAGTACTTCGGTTAGGCAATACTATTGAGTATTGCTTAATTCTTTATTCACAATTTTATTTCTTAATAAACTGGAAGTTTTAAATTTATTTTTTTAAGTATTGAAGTAATAGTTGTCTTTTTATAATAAAGATGTAAATTTTTTTATTAAAATTATTTTTAAAATTAATTATTCACAATTTTATTGGTTATTATATTTTAGTTCTTATTTTAATTGTAAATTTTATTTTATTTTATTCTAGCTTGAGAAATTCAAAAGGATTTGTATGGTAATAGGATTTAATTTAGAAATTTTTTTCATTACATTAAAATGACACAGAAATAAATGTGACATTATTGAGGTTTTCAATATTCAGGACATGAACAATATTGAGGTTTCTAATTTTCAGGACATGAATAGTATTGAGATTTCCAATTTTCAAGACATGAAAGTTCTCCTAACCTCATAATATCGAGGTTTCCAAATTATCACGCACGTGTTTAACTAATGGACATGAAAGTTCTCGTAACCTCACAATATTGGCATTTCCAATTCTCACGCACATATGCATGTTCAAATCTTTTTTAAAGTTAATTTGGAGCAAAGGGTAAGAATATGTTACTTTAATTTTACATTAAATAAATGATTAATAATTGATTTATTAATTAAAAAGAGATATAATGACTTTAAGTTTCAAAAAAATATTTGTTTTAATTGTTATTATGAATTTTAAAAAGGATGTTCAAAATCTTTTTAAAGTTAATTTTAATTTTAAATTAAAGAAATGATTAATAATTATTTTTTAATTATTGTATTAATTAAAAAAGGTATAATGACTTTAAGTTTTCAAAAAGAATATTTATTTTTAATTGTTATTATGAATTTTTAAAAAAAGAGGATAGGATGACTTTTGGTTGAGAATATAAATTTTAGATTTTTGTAGAATTTAGTTTGTTCTTGGATATTTTAGTAGATAGAATTATAATTAGAAAGAAATATAATTAATTAAATAGAATTATACTTAGATTTTTGGTATTAAATTAGGGTTATGGTTAGCATTAGAATTAAGGTTAGGGTCACAATTGGCATTAGAATTTGGATTAAGGTTAAGGTTAGCAATAGGAGTAAGAAACTGAGTTCAATTAAGGTTAAAATTTAGCTTGGGAATATGGTTATAATTATTGTTGGTGCTAGGTTTAGGGTTTGAATTAGCATCATAATTAAAATTAGGGTTAGGTTTTGAATTAAAACTAGTATATATATTATTTATTAATAATATTTATAAAAAAGTGAGAGATGTCCATCCCTCCTACACATTACTCCATTCCTTGTGGCACTATTAAATTCGACATGCAATCATTAAATTTAGTAGAATCTTTTACTAAATTCATCATGCATTTGATGAAATAAAAAACAAATAAATAAATAAATAAAAATCTACTGTAGTTGCACATGACTTCCACCTGCCTCTAAGCTAATCAAGATACAATTGGAATTAGAATGAAGGTTAGGGTTATAATAATATTTAAAATTAGGGTTACTATTAAAGTTAGAAATAGGATCAAGGTTAGAATTAGGGTTACTTATGGTTGGAATTAGGTTTAAGATTAGATTTAAATTTAGGATTATGGTTAGAATTGGGGTTACAATAAAATTAGAGTCATGAAATAGAGTTTGTTTGATTTAAGATTAAAAATAGGGTTGCAATTAGGGTCAGAATTAATGTTAGTATTAAGGTTATAGTTAGAGTTAAGGTTAGAATTAGAATTAGAATTACATTCAAATTTTGAATTAAATTGTATACATTAAAAGTAATATTATTATATATACATTATTTATTGCTATATATATTTAATAGAACCAATGTTATTTCTAAATATTAAAATACTCATAGATGCTCATTATATAGCTACTTAACACTATCCATATTAATTATAGCTTTATTTTTTAAAAGACATTTTTTTATATATATTAATATTTCTCCTTTCCCTTTAAAAATTAATAATTTTTTAAAATTTGATATCCCACAACCTCTTTATAAAAAAATAGTTCTAAAGTTCTAAAATGATTAAAATAATTATAAAATAGCTTTTAGCTAAATAAAATCTCGAAATAACTTTTTAATTAAACAATGTAAATTAAATTAAATCATTCTTAAATAATTAAAGTAAAATAAAATAACTTTTAGGTAAACTAAGTAATTATAAAATAATTCTTAATAACTCAACTAATATAAATAAAATAAAATTGTTAAATAATTATAAATTAAAATAAATTAACTTTGAAGTAAATAACATAATTTTGGTTAGGAGACATAATAACCCAACAAAATAACCCGGATAATAACCGTCACAATAACCTAGGGACAAAATAACTAGGGGTCATAATAACCCAAGCCAAAATAACATGGTCAAATAACCCATGGACAAAATATCCCCATAAGAATATAGAGAAAGTAAAAAAAATTATAAATTACATGTATGTTGCTAAAAAAACTTTATTATTCAAATTTTCAATTAAAGTGTCAAATTATGAGTGATGCCTCTTATATAATCTAAAATTTTATGGTTGTCATAACCATCAACCAATATTTTTAGTCTTTCTTTGAGTTCACGTATTTTTTCCTGCTTGGTTGCCTAGTGTATCCAACCATATATTTCTCTATTCTATTCTCTTGGAGACTCTATTCTTTTTTCATTGCTTTGATGAATTTCCAGACTGAGTTGTGCGATGCTTGAAGCAATTCACTAAATCCTCTATGCCATCCCTCAATAGTATTATTGGTTATGGGAAGATCATCTTGAGTAGCTGAATAACAATTCCACATTGTGATTGGAAACTTGGGTGATCATCTGTTGCCTCTTCTTGGTTAGTCTGCCAATCCATGTGTCTTCAAAATAATCAACTTATTCCCACAAAATTGCCTTTATTTTTATAATTATTTACCATTTTATAGGTTATTTAAGCATATTAAAGGTGTTTTAAGGCTATTTTAGGGGTATATAATGGATATATGGTCTAAAAATGACCTAAATAGCCTCTATGGTGCCTCACAAACATATTTATAATTTATTTTATGTCATTTCTAGTTTATTAGCTTGATCTAAAATGACCATGGGTTATTCTATCCATGGGTTATTTTGACCATGGGTTATTTTGTCCATGGGTTATTATGACCGGTTATTTTGTCCTTGGGTTATTTTGTCCGGTTATTTTGGCCTTAATATGTCCGATACCCATAATTTCTACATAAATAAAATCACTCTTCACTAAATAAAATAACTCTAAGTAGAAAATAGATAATAATGTATTAGTATTAATATTTATATTAAAAAAGGAAGATGTGTCTCTGCGTTCTTTTTCGACGGGCACAACTAGGGTTAGGGTTTCCTACAGTAGCTTGGGGAAGAAGTCTTTTGCATTCAATAGATCTGTTGGTTGGTCACAACGACCTTTCACAAAAGTAATGAAGAATGAAAGGCCTTTTGTGAGGACGAATGAGAAGATGAATGCAGCGGTAAAGTTTGGTTTGAAGTGCCCTCAAAAACTTGTCGTCAGAGTTCAGTTGGATCAGGCCTGGGGTCCTTGTGACGAAGGGAAGGTGAATGGGAAGCTTGTTGGAAGGGCGGAGCATGAGGACAATCATGGAGAATGGGGGAAGGATCATTGTGCTCAGGTTTGGAGAAGGAATACATTCCCCTGCATTGTGCAAATTACACTCCTTTTGTAGCTTTGGAAGGAGATTTAGCAAATGAAGTAGTGGAGAATAAAAAATATTTTGTAGAGTTAAAGTTGATTGGTAGGTTTAGGGGTTTTTGGTCGGCCCTTATAGAGCTTCATCATTGGATTTCTAAGACATGACACCCAATTTTGGAAGGTGATGTACAGATTTATCCCACTACAAAAGGGTTATTTGTGGTGGTTTTTTATAGTGAAAAGGATAGGAACGTTGTGCTCCGTGATTATCAATGGAGCTAGGAGGATAAACACATGCTCATATTGAAACCATGGCATCCAACTTTCAACCCAAACACAAAATCCTTTGGGTTGGTTCCTCTTTGGGTTAGACTTCCTAACCTCCCATTACACTTTTGGTTAGATTCATGCTTTGAAGCTATAGGCAATAAGTTAGGGAAATTTTTGGGAGTTGATGAGGTTTCACTTAATTTTTTGCACACTACCTTTGCACGCATCTCAAGATTGAAATGGACATTACAAAGGATCTCCCTGCAGCTATATCTTTGAAATATTCTGGAGGAGATTGGTTACAACTGCTTAACTACGAAGGATTGCCATTTCGTTGTCACAATTGTTTCAACACGGGCCATATTGATGAGTATTGCTCCAAGAGAAAGTAGGTAGGGAACTTGGTGGAAAGAAGCTTCCCCTCATCATTATTCGATGGAAAAAGAAGATTTGGCTAGTAAAACTCTAAATAAGAACCCAATTACTACAGATTCATGTGAACCCCCATAGAAGGAATGAGTGCCTATGGAGGGTATTTCATCTAGGGTGGTACAGGGTAGTGCACCTAAAGGTGAGCTAGGTAGAGGGTTGGAATATTTATGCCTAGCGTCTTCAGAGGGAAGTAGCATACCAACTGAGGATATAAAAGAGCCTACATGGATAGATGATCAAGAAGGAATGTGGCACAAGGTACAAGGGAAAAAGAAGAAGAGGGATGTCGCTTTAAACATGATTTTGTGCTCCCATGATAAAAGAAAAAGTCATAAATAGGCAGCAATAAGGGGGTTTGAAGTGTTCTGCTGCAGATTTTGTACTGTTCTCCAATTGTTAAGCGTGTTTAAATGTCATAAAGGGGGGCATAAATTGGGTAGATTTTGTGGAGGTTTTTCTTTTTTGCTGGAAGTTTCTTATGGATGTGATTATTGGTTGTAATACTCTTTAGATTAATAAAAATCTTGTAGGGTCTCCTTGTCTTTACCTATCAAAAAATATATATTTACTTATTTTTATAATATAAATATAAACATAATCAAGTTTAATAAAATAAATAAATAGTATTTATTTAATTCATTATTGGAAGCAATATAAGTAATTTAAGGTTTTGATAGAAAATGGCACATGCTCAAAGTAGAGTAGTTAAGCATAGCAACAAAGACTACTAAAGGGTGCAAGAGGATGAGGAATTTAGCTAGAGTTGGGGCAAGATGGTTGCAGGAACATTTATCATTGGCAAGGATGGAGCAACTACCTTGAGCAAGGCGTAGAGGCATGTCTAACAAAGGAAGGGGGAGAAATAACTGGGCAGAACCCAAAACCCTAATTTGTAGAATCTAGTGATAAAAGGTAATGCAACCCCCCTTAATAATAGACCACTAGAAAAGTGTATTGCTTTTGTTTTAAAAAATTCAACATGGAAGAATAGAATTGCTAAGTTAAAAGAAAATGCTTTTTCATAAAATGGGCGAGAGATTGGTCATCGAAGGGAAAATTTCTACATTGGTGTCATAAGCATTGGGGTAAAGATATTATTTTGAAATTGCTACCAAGATGCTTTTTCATGGTGGAATGCCACAAAGAAGGGGAAAAAGGATATAGCTTGAGGGGAGGTCCATGTCTGATGGATGGATCAAGATTCTTCATCAAATACTAGGAGTCAAATTTCAATCCTCTAAGGTAGGAGGTAGAAAAGGCTCAACAATAGCTAAGGTTGTATAATTTTTTGAAGGATTGCTAGAATTAGGAAACCTTTGAAGAAATTGGGAATAAAATAGGGACATTCACTATGGTAGATGATAAGATTGAAGAAGGTGATTTCATTATCTATGTGAGGATTTTTGTAGAGGTGGCATTCAATTATCAAATCCCTTCAAAGATTCAAATTTTATCTGAAATAGGAGTTTGGAGATAAAGGGTAGAAAAGGATATTCCATCATGGAGGTGTCATTCATGCATATCATACAAACATCTATCATAAGATTGTCTAAAGAAAAAGGAGAATAGATTTGTGAACAGAATGCAAAGTGCCTTAGAGAACGAAGCACCAACAAAGCCAAAGAAGGTGTAGTCTATGGAAAATGAAATGGGGGATTCAAGAAATATGAAGGAATTGCTTGGGGATGGTGTAGAAGGAAGTAAAATAGACCTGATCAAATTACACCCCTAGGGATCCATGGAAAATGTAGGTGAAACAATATGAAGGGAGGATACAAAGGTCCTACTTTAAGAGAAAGATAAATAGGAGGGTGCACTAGTGGTCAAAAGCCTACCTCCCATCAAAAAAAGGAATCTCACAAGCAAGGAGGAAAACAAAGACAAAGATAAGGAAATCATGAGAGAAGAATTACCATCTAAAGATGATGGCGATATGGAAAGTGAGCAAGATAATATAAAATCCTTAGAGGAGAGGTTGCTAGAGAAATTAGAAACAAAGATGAAGAAACCAAAGATATGAGAAAAAGGTGGATGAGGAAGGAAAATAAACAAAGTGAGATTAGAAATTGCAAGGAATGTAAAAGGACAAAGAAAACTGAGATCAAGGAAGGGAGGCCCCCTTCCCGAGGAGTTATAATTCTTCTAATGTGGAACGTTAAGGGATTAAATGCCACTGAAAATAGTGTATTCTCAACCACTAAATTGATTGAGAAAATATGATATATTCTTGCTCCAAGAAAAAAAATTGTCAAAGGAAGAAGTGAAGAAACTATTAGGAAACTAGAAGAAGTGGTAAGGTGTTTTTTCTCCCATAAACAAGGTTTTCAACGAATAGGAATCCTTTGGGACCCATATAAGGTGGCAATGGAAGAAATCCAAGAAAAAAATATACAAAAATTATGCAAATTTAGTTTTCTTCCATAAAATGTGGGTTTTTACCTAATCAATATCTATGGTTTAAGTGGGGTTGTACAAAGGAAAGAAGTCTAGAACCAATTATCTATAATTTTCCAACAATTATAGAATGGGATTCTTCTTAATATGAGGGGATTTCAATATTATCATTTGTCAAAAAGAGAAGAAAGGAGGCATCCCAATAAGTGACAAATCTCTAAGTAATTTTCAAGACTTTGTTCAAGGCAACCTTATAATGGGCATGCTGATAAGGAATGGAATATTCACATGGTCAAATAGGCAAAAATATAATTTATTTTTGGTTGAAATATTAGATAGATTCCTACTTGGTGATGAATGGACAAACACTAACCTAAGTGTGAAATCAAAAATCCTACCCTTGAGCAGATTGGATCACTCTCTAATACAAGTCACCTTCTCCCTGGACTATAATCCAATGTGTTTCCCTTTCAAGTTCAAAAAAATATGGCTCAAGGACAAGGATTTGGAAACAAAGATGATGGAATGGTGGAAAAATTCCCCCTACATTAGTTATTCAAAATCATTCAAAATTCTCAAGAAATTCTCTTTCATAAAAGGAAAGCTAAAGGAATGGAATAAACATCATTTCAAAAACATCTTTGAGGAGAAAAAAGTTTTTGAGATAGAATTGGAAATGTTGAATGAGTTTCTGATTAGGGATGAGATGTACCAAAACACATACATCAAGGGAAAATAACTCAAAGTGAAATACTCAAAAACGCTACAAAGAGAAGAAATATTTTAGCGTCAAAATTGAAGGAGAGCTAATTAAAAGGAGAAAGAAACACAAAATATTATAATTTTATTACAAAATCAAAATGTGTCATAAATAGGATTGCAAACATCAATAATGAAGTTGGGTCAAAGTGTGAATCTTAGGAGGAGATTGGTGGAGAAGCAGTCAGATACTTCACAAATCTTCTCAATTCCAATATGGAAGTTGTAGTCAGGGTAAAAAATCTCAAATCAAGGTAAATGTATAAACATCAATAATAAAACCCTAACAAGCACAATGAAGCATGAGACAACATGAAAATCAAAATAAGGAATACAAATGTAGACTGATCTCCATATTATGCTTGATTTATCTCCACTGCTCTTCTCAACCTTGCATAAGAATGCAAGACTTTGAAGGTTTGATTGTTGGAGGAATGTTGGTTGCTTAATTCAACAACATAATGATACGATGAAGGTGATAGATGAAGGATGATAGATAGAGATGGATGGAAGATTCAAGAATGATTTTGATAGCGTGAGGATGTTTGAAGAATTGAATCACCCCCTCCTCAAATGGCTTTTGAGAGGCTATGTTTATAGAGATTTGATGTGGATGGAGATAAGATTTGACAAAGATTTGATTTTCGATAAAAGAGGAAATACAACAAGATAAGATAAGATAGAAGGATTTGATTTTCTGTTTTAAAAGAAAATAAATCATGAAAAAGATGAGAAGGATAATGAAATGATAAACTTATTAAATAATGATAAAGCATTATCTAATAAAGGACATGGATGATGTGGAAAGATAATTAAATAATGTAAAATCGTTATTTAATTATAGATGAAGGTAGAAAAGATAAATAAATAAATAAATAATTATTTAATTATAGGAGAATGGATAAATGACTAACTAAATAATTAAAACAATTATTTAATTAGAGAGGATAAATGGTCATGAATAATTAAATAAATAAATGTATTTAACTATAGAAGAAGGGATTAAGGATAAATAGGGAATAAATGAAAATTTTCAAATAAATAAAATTTATTTAACTAATTAGGTGATGACATGGGTACCTAGGGAAAAGCATACTACAAGATTTCCAAATGATGTAGCGTTGTGACAAGGTATCACAAGAGGACATTTTTGGGTGTCTACATTTTGCCTCTCTTTGAGATGATGTTCGAGATGATGAGATTTGTGTGGAGTAACATCATTTCAAAGAAGCTAAGGTATGGATAGAGGAAAATGGATGATGATAGAAAGATAGGATGATGGTGAGATGGGGAAAAGGATGGGATGATGATATAAGAATAGGATGATGATGGGGTGATGATGCCCCCTCGCGAGGATAGGCGGGTTGAACAAACATGGGTATGCTCTCAAAATGAAATGAAATGATGAGGGACAAGATGAATGATGTAAGATAGGAAACTTGGATGAAGGAGATGAATGATATGCTATGCTACGAGAAAGCGAGCAATCATGGTGTTTGATATAGCACTAGACATTATGCACTAAGGTATAAGGACCAAGGTGACGATGTGTCTCGTGCCCCAACATAATATAACCTTATCTAAACACATGAGGAAGTAAACTTAGAGCATTAAAGTCCTAATGCACAAAAGGTGTGATATGACCTTAGATGCAAAGGATAGTGCAAAAAGCTACTCCAACATACACAAGATATGAATATTAGCTGGAATGATACTGATTTGATACAAATGCAAGATAAAATGATAACAGACACAAGCAAGCAAGCAAGCATGCACAAATGATTCAAAAACAAGGTATTGCCCATGTGAAGATGTAAACTGTTGATTGAATGATTGATTGATGATGATGATAATGTTGTCATTGCAAGGAATTATATATCCCTAGATCAACACAAGGATGATGATAATTGATTGGTTGATTTAGTTTACAACGAGATTAGGATCAAGACCATTAATGGAATTGGATAATTTGACAACATTGATTGAATTGATTGGTATGGATTGATGATGACTTGCATTTGGAATGTTGCTTGGATTAATTTTGAGTGATTTGATGTATGGATGAATGGTTTTGATGAAGATGATTGATTTGTTGAATGGTTGTGTGATAGGGCGAAAATAAGTGTTAGAAAATGAGCAGCAAACAAAAGAGTGTGAAACAACACTAAAAACACCCTACACCTCAAGATTGGCCTAAATATTAACTAAACCAAGCAAAATGAAAGATTTCACCTTGTTGAGTTGTCCTTTGGTTGGCCCCTTGATCTTCGATGTTGTATGCTCCTTGGATGGAAAGAGATGCAAGCTATGAGATGAGACGAGGATGGAAATATGAGTGAAAATGGATACAAATATGGAAATTTGGCTAAGTATGGCTCAAGAAAATTTTTTGCAAGAGTTTGGCTAGCATGAATGATCTCTCCTAAAATTAGAGAAAAGAGGGGGGATTTATAAAGAATTTTGGATTCTCTAGGGAAATGGATGGTTGAAATTAAACCAACAATGCCAAGATGTAGGGCTAAGGTGAATTGAGAACTCACAATCCCTCACATCTTGAATATGGCATGTGAAGTGGCTTGAAAATGATGTTGTGGTCATGAGTTGGAAGGAGAGTACATGACATGGAGGTACTACATAGTACCTTGGGCTTGGACAAGATCTCCTCATAGAAGAGGTCCTTATCCCCATGTGGGTGAGAGGACATGTGAGGAATTAAAAATTCTTCAAATATCCACATGGGGATGAGAAAATAAATTTTAAATTCCAAGGAATGCATTGGGGGATTAAATGTGAATTAAAAATTTGTATTGGGAATGAAGTGCCTTCTCAAAAGAAGAAAGCATGTAATAGGGTTGACTTATGACACATTCCATAAATGACATGGAGATTAAGTTGTCCTAATTAAGTGATTAAGGTTGTGTAAGAACTTGATTAGACAAATTAATGACAGATTAGAGGCAAGTGGCTGATTAGGGGAAGAGTTCACATGTGACTTGATGTGACAAGTCAAAGATCACACGGGGAAAAGAAAAAGAATTTAATATTCCTTGGAAGGATAAAAGGAATTAAAAATTCTTTGAGAGGTTGATTAGGCTAGTTAATAAAGGATTAGAGGAGGGTTAGGTGGCTAAGAGATATTAGAGGCCAACTTGTAAAATTTGGAGGATGTGACACATCCTAATCAAACATTAGACATGTGCACATCCCTAATGATGAGATTAGAAGATGGATTAGGATTAAGAAAGGGATGTGACATGTGAGGAATTAAATAAAAATCATATTTATTTAATTCATTTGATGAAAGGGGGAAGGTATTTAATTAGATACCTTAGAGATTAGAAGAACTTTAGAAGTACTAGTTAAATAATAGTGATATTACTTAATTAATGCGGATAAGGGGATGTTTAGATAAATAGGTATAAATTTGGATAAATTAAGTGTCCAAATTTAGGTGTCTACAAGTTGGATGGTTGGATTGAAGTGATGGATTGATTAGATGAAATTGGAAGAAGTGATTGGATGGATTGATTTTATTGCTTGGATTTTTGTTGGCTATTTGTTTTTTTTGTCTTTTTTCAGGACCTTTGTCCATTTTTTTTGTATTTTTAAAATTATTTGATTTTTTTTTTGGATTTTTTAAGGACATTTTATGATTTTTAGGGATTTTTTTAGGATATTTGAATGGAAGAATACAAGGATAAGTCTAATGAATAAGATGATCAAGATCAACTAGATAAGATATGGACACAAATGCTTAAGTATTTTGCCCCTATTCCTCATCAAGACCAAGGAAGGGAAGAAAGGATGTATTTGATAGAATGATGGAATATGGATAAGGTAAAGGATATGTTATAGAAGATATGGATAGAGTGTATAGGATAAGATGTATGGCGTTCAAGAAGATCCTTAACATTGTTAAGATCAGAGGTGGAAAGGTAAAGGATGAATGTAGAGAGGATAATGGTTATGAATAACATGATGGATGAAACTTGCCCCCAAGTGTAAAGTGCAAGAGGAATATGGAAGATATGATGTTAATAGGGATAAATGAATATGGAAGATAATATATGCATGATAGGGGGATGGATGGAGGACTCAAGCGTCAATTTTCATAGCCAATATCCCTTGAATATGTGCTCTAATAAACCATGGCAATGGGAATTAGACTTGTAAATGTTGGCATGATGGAAGAAGCTAAGGACTTAAGCAAAGGTTTGGATTAAAAGAGGATAATGGGAGATGGATGTTGGGTAATGGATATGAGGTTGGAAGGCTTATTGATGGATAGATGGAAAGGATGGCAAGATCAACATCGACACACATCTTGAAGGGTGGTGGAGTGATGGTGGAAAAATGGATTTTGAATTTAGAGATTTAGATGGAGGAGTGGATGGGGATTTTGGGATACAAGGACCCAAAATAGATGGTGGTGATAAAGGATAGTGATGATAAAGGATATGTAGAATTAGATGGAGTTTTTGAATAAGAAAGTTTGGATGTCAATTTAGATTTTGTTGCTTCCATGAGACTTTTAGGAATCCACATAGCTTTTGACTTTGATTTTTTCTTTATGGGCCTTTGTGGCCTTCGAATTTTTTTGTTTTGCTTTAGAGACCTTTGTGGCCTTTGAATTTTTTCTTTTTGATTTGATGGGCCTTTGTGGCCATTTGGATTTTTTTTGACTTGATGGGCCTTTGTGGCCTTTTGGATTTTTCTTTTGAATTTGGATCATATTTTCTTTTATTTTTACATGTCACTTCGAGGAGACATGTTGATCCTTTGATATATGTGGATTTTGATATGGAAGCTTTTGACATTTGGCACCCAAATTGCTTCCAAGAGCAATGGGATAGGTGGATTGAGATGAATGATATGGAGGTATTATAGATGGGTTAATATAGGTAGAATTTTGAGAGGGCATCAAGGATGTGTGCCTTTATTGTTCTTGATGAATAGGACATGGAGGGATGTAGGGCCCCAATATGGATGGAAGGGTTGAAGGACTAGGGTTTGGATGATAAGGACCAAGGATATATGGAAGGTTTGATGGGCTAGGATAAGGACCTAGGATAGATGGAAGGTTTGATGGGCTAGGACACTTAGGTTTATTTTAATGGAATTTAGACTTACGATGGGTACCAATGTCTTGAGCGTGAGGTGTATAACCAAGGCCATGATAATATGGATTTTCTTGGATATAAAGGGGTTCTAGGATACCTTGTTCATGAAGGCCTAATCCTTTGCCTTTGTAGTTCATACTTTGACACATTTGTTTGCCAATGGGATATGTATTATCTATGAAACAAGATGCAAGTTCCTCGTGAGGTGGATTTGATATGGAAGGAATAACAAGATCTTGGAGTAAACCACCTTGGATAAAAGTGAGGGAACCCATTTGATAGGTAAGGTGCTCATGGATAGTTTGAATAGGGGTGATAGACTCTTGTGAAGGATTATGAACATGAGGGGAATTAGGATGGGTGATAGGATCTTGACATGGGAATGATGGGGTACTTTGATATTGACTTGGAAAAGGATCAAGAGGTGTAGGAGATGGAGTAGCTTGCTCTTTATTAGGTATGGGATCATAATGAGATGGAAGGGTAACATAATAAAGCGGTATGAAAGGCATATCTTGATCATAAGAAGGATGAACATCATCATGGAATGAAAGGGTATCCTTGAACCTTGAATGGAGGTATATATTGATTTTGATGAGGAAGGGAATCTTGAGATTTCGTAGAAAGCGTATCTTGATCATTACATGGTAGGACATAATTAGATATGATGGAAGAACTATCATGCTCTTGGGATGCAATGGAATCATGAGATGGCATGGATTCATCAGGTGAGGCGAAAGGGAAACTTGGAAGGATACTTTTCTCTTGAGATGGAAGGGGATCATCTTGGATGAAACAAAAAGAGATAAGAGGCTCATCATGAGGTTCTTGAGGGATGGGATTTTGGCCAAATATTAGAGAGGATTGGAGATTTTTGGAATCATTAGATGGAGTGGAAAGAATACTTTGATTTTGATGTGTAGGGGAGTCTATGCTAGCATTATTTGGACTAAGAGATTGACATGAATCATTGGATGTAGATGGTATGATAGGAGAGGATGGTTGGATAGATTTGTTAACTTGGGAAAAAGGATCACAAGGTTTATTTTGACTTATGGGGGGTGAAGATAGATGCATGACATGGTAGGATTGCCCAATATTATTTGTGTTTGAGGACTTAGATTTAGGTTTCTCATTTAGCCTTTGTAGAAAGTCATGAACATTGAACTTGGATGATGTAGTTTTGGGTGAGGATAAAAGGCTTATGAGATGATTGCATCACTTCATTCAAATGTTGGGATTCTAGTTGTTTTTCAAGCTCTTTCAAATGTTAGTCAAGAAATTCAATCCTTTGGTTTTGTTCATAGGTCGAGGATGAATATGGAGGATAGTGGTTAGACATGTTTGGTTGGTGGTTTGGAAATGTTTTGATATGCTTAGGGATGGTTAGAGATGATAACAATGATATGTTTATGTGTCGGTGTTTATAGCTTGATATAGCAATTTGCAGACAAATGATCACACACGTAAGACACATAAGCAAGTTTGAATTTGAAATTAGGAATGTGATGATTAAGCACACACTTGAAGAAGACACATCAATAAGTCCTATAGCTATTCAAGTGGGTATGGCCAATTAGGTCTCAGGGTAGGATGCACGAGGTTGACTAGGGATGATTTGAAAGCAAAATCCTACCACACAGCCAAGAGAAAGGGATAACCCAACCTTCACCTTCACTTCCCAAAGGTATAAAGTTCTTTGGGGCTTAGCCAAGAGTGATAATATTTTAACTCCCAAAGAAGCATGTCTTTAGATTCACACTTTGATTGAGATTTTCCCTTGGAGTGGTGTGTGCTCCAAGCAGACCTACTAAGAAGGGTATGACAAAAGCAAACCAAGTGAGGTGTTTTGATCACACACACACTTGATTCATACTCACAGTTGTTAATTTCCCTTAGAAACAAAATGTGTGGAAGCAAACAATGGAAGCACTCATTCTTTTTAGATCCAAAATCAAGATGTGATGGAAAACAATGGTTAATTTTAGACCCAATTTTCAATATGTGATTGAAGACAAGATTCGTTTTAAAAGCCCAAATCCAAATGTGTGACAAAAAAGGATTAAGAGATGAAAGATGAAATGAGTGCAACTAATTATTCACTTTCCAAGTTGTTGTGACTGATCACAACACTTCTATAGCTCCTTTGATTCACCTACAAGCCACAAAATTGAAAAAGACCAAGTAAACTTGCATAGAAGAAAGCCATGTGAAAAGATGAATTTTGATAAAAATATGATTATGATGAATTGATATAGCTGAATGGATTGCCTAAACAAAAAATTTAGAAGATTTCATGCACTTTAAAAAAAAAATCGTTGAAATTGGATCAATTTTGCTCAAGATATGCTCATTTGAAGTTTAAATGCAAGTTTGACTTTGACTAATAAAAAAATATTGAAAATGACACATTCACTTGATAATTTTGGCACCATTGTGAAGTTGGTCGTGTCAGCTTTTAGATGAGTCCTCATTTGCACGATTTGAAGTCAGTATGACAAAATTATGATAAAACATAATCTAAATCTCAATTAGGAAACTTTAAATCTAAATCTAAATTAAAACTAAATTAAATTAAATATCTAAATTAAACTAAATATCTAAATTAAATTAAAAATCTAAGTTAAATTAAAATCTACATTAAAAATCTATATTTAAAATCTAAATTAAAAGTTTAATCTAAAATCCAATTAAAAATAAAATCTAAAATCTAATAAAAATCTAAAAATAATTCTATATTAAATTTAAATCTAAAAATAAACTCTACCTAAATTAAAAATATATAAATTTAAACTAAATTAACAAAATTAATTAAATAGCATTTAATCTAACAAAAATAAAAAAATAACAAATAAACTTTATTCTAGACTAACTATAAAAAATTAAAAACTAATTTATAAGATACCTTCTAATAAAATCTTAAAACTTAAAGGAATGAAACCATCGAATCTTTGCATAGAAGATAAAAAAGTTTGTGAAAGCTAAGTTAAAAGTGTGCAAAGAAAGATATTTAAAAGAGAATCAAGATTTTTCTCAAGCATTATCTCTTTCTAGAGTCGTCTGGTGGGGTGGATTGGCATCGTCTTTTCTGTGATTTCTTGGTTGCCTATGGTATGTTATGGGTGGACTGACTAGTAGGTTTCTCTTGTTTTGTGTCTAAATGCTTGGTGCTCTATGGAATTTTAGGTATGCGGGGTGGTTGTTTGTTTTGGGGTGTGTAATAGGTGTAGCGCTTGGGCAGTTTAGTATGATGGTTGCGTTGGGTTTTGTTAGCAGATGGGTGGTCTAGGGTGGTCTACAATCTTTTGGACAAAAAATTGAAATGAAAGTAATTTTTTGATAATCAATATAAATATATTTATGAATAAAAAATAAAAAAAATCTTAAAACTTAAAGGAATGAAACCATCAAATCTTTGCATAGAAGATAAAAATGTTTGTGAAAGCTAAGTTAAAAGTGTGCAAAGAAAGATATTTAAAAGAGAATCAAAAGCACAATTTGAGTGGGAAAAAATAATGAGAGGCCAACAAAATAAATGAAATATTACGCCACATCAAAGATAGGGGAAGACTCAAGAGGAATTATTGATTCTCATCTCAAGTATCATTATGGTTGAGAAAGTAGGGAGATGTGTGGTCCATTGACAAAGGAGGAGATGAGGAATGTTGCTTTTCAGTTAGATGGGGATAATTCCCTAGGCTCAAATGTCTTCCTAGCAAGTTTTTGTCATAGATTCAAACATATTTTTGGTCATGAGATTTACCAGGTGATTGAGGATGCACAAAAGAAATATATAATGCTAAAGATTGGAATAAAAAAATTATGACTCTCATCCCCAAGAAACAACAAGTGGTCAATATGGAGCTTGAATTCAAGCCAATTTTACTCTACAATGTCATTTACAAGATAGTAGCTAAAGCCATAGCCAACAAGCTAAAGAATTTTTTGTCACAAATCATATCAGAGGATCAAAGTGGATTCAACTCGAGAAGATCCATCATATAAGGTAAATTATAATTACACATGAAGCTATACAATCCATTAAAAAGAATAATTTTGAATAGATGATAATAAAATATCTAAAAGGCCTACGATCAAGTGAACCAAGAATTCCTCATTAAGGTCCCAGACAAATTAGGATTCATGGATGAATGGTGTAATTGGATTTGGAGCTTTATTAGCTCCCCAATATTTTTCAAGTTGGTTAATCAAATCCCTCATGGATTCTTCTCTTCAACCAATTGGTTGAGGAAAGGTGGCTTGATGTTACCATTTATGTTCATCATAATGGTCGAAGCTCTAAGTCACCTCATTCATGAGGCAGGGATCAACATAGTTTGGAAGGGTCTAAGAGTGGCATCAAATTAGGACCCAATCCCTCATCAACAATTTGATGACGATGCATTGCTTTTTGGGATGGTTGCTTAGGAGGCTAGAATAAAGAAGAAAAATTTGGAGAAGCACTATCAGGCCTCAAGACAAAAAGTTATCCGAAATAAATCTAAGGTCTTCTTTTTTAAAATAGATATTAGGAAGTAGAGGGAAATTGCAACAATCCCAGGCTGTAAAATCAATAATCTTCCTAGAAAGTATTTGGGGGTGTCGCTCTTTAGTGGGGCTTGTAAGGCTAGTCTTTAGGAATCTTGGGCCCAAAGTGGCATGAGTAGGTTATAATTATGGAAGGACAAATGCTTGTCCTCCTTGGGTAGAATCACGATGTTGAAATCTATGTTTGTGACCTTGTGAATCTATATGATGTCTAGTCTAAAGATGCCAACCAAAATTTGAGACAAAGTGGAGAAAAGGATGCAAGATTCTTTTTGGAAAGGGTCCAAGGATAGAAAAAAGTTTCCCTTGCTAGCATGGGACAAAATATTTCAACTAAAGGACATGGGTGGTGTAGGTCTGAGAAACTAGGCAACACTCAATCAGGCACTAAGAGCTAAATTGTTATGGAATATGCTCTCAAAATCTCAAGCTAAATGGGCAAGGATCCTTTAGAATAATTGTTTGGATTGCCAAGATCTTGAACGAATTCTAACACTAAACCCACCTAAGGGGTCTACAATATAGAATTTCATGTTGGAATGCAGATAAATCATAATATTGATCTTGAAAGCCAATGCTTAGGAGATGTAGCATTGGGAAGTTTTGAGAGTATGGGACCAAATTGCTATTCACAAAACGACCTCTAGGATTTAGAAGTTGACTCTTCACTTTAATTAATGGGGGGAAAAAGGAGAAGTGGAAAATAAATGCATATAAGACAACTATTCTAAGGTGATACACCATAACATGTTAATGGTGTTGCCCATCATACAACATATCATAATCTTAGTCTTGTGATAATTTACAAAAGTTTGAAAGAGTGTCAACATGATCAAAAATTCTACATATGTGAAATTGAAATTGTAAAATCTTGCTATAATAATCAACTACACTCTCTCAATGAAAACACAAAGCATAATTATATTTAGAGAAAGGAAACAAAACACATAACAAATGCCATTAGTGCTTAAATCATGCATTAAATCTTCCCCGTACAAAACTAACTGCTAAGGTTTGAGAAATTACAAAAATCAACTATTATCCTTCTAAGTCTAAAGTTTGAAAGAGTGTTAACATGATCCAAAATTCTACATATGTGAAACTGAAACTATAAAATCTTGCTATAATAATCAACAACTACAATCTCTCAATGAAAACACAAAGCATAATTATATTTAGATAGAGGAAATAAAACACACAATAGAGGCCAGTAGTGCTTAAATCATGCATTCGGTCTTCCTCGTACAAAACAAACTGCTAAGGTATGAGAAATTATAGAAATTAACTATTATCCTTCTAAGTCTCTTTTTCAAAGATGATGAACAACCCCTAATATAGTGCCACTTAGACTTAAATAGAAAAACACCCCCCCTCAACAAGAACTGTAGCAACAAAAAATATTCCCCACTTCCATGCTTGATAATCCTGCCATCATGGCAACGGTTGAAATGGCCTAACTAGGAAATCATAAGTAGCCCGCCATAGGGGGTGATGATGCCATTTTTTCCTCCATGATCTCTCCTTGTAACAATTTGTGAGCCTCATTCTTATGATTTCCAATGACAAGCATTCATTCCTCAGGATGCACACAAGCTTACCATGCATTAGCCTCTACCATTTATCCATAGTGGACTTACCAAAAGTCCCGACCAACCATGGGTCATATATTATTTGTGATGCTTAGAAATCCTTTCAGGCTACACTAGCTTAACACGTGACTTGGGGAGAAGAAGGTGCTTGATAAAACACAAACACCACTCACGCTTTTTAGTTGGTGTGCAAAGCTACCACATGACATCTTACTGCATTACGTTATAATTTAATTCCCAGGTTTGGTAGTAGCTACACAACTTTGACATGTGGCTTTCCTCTATGCAAAATTTGAACTTAAGTGCAAAATCATGGCCGCTCACAAGAAAAGGAATTATTCCTAACAATTCCTTGGAAAAGAAACCTTTAGAAAATAAAAATCTTTGAAATCAAAAGGGGAAAAGGACAAAGTCTATAGATTTTGGAAACTCTCGGGGAACTCTTTTTGTAGAGGTGAGAACCTAGAACTTTGATTTCATGCATAAAACTCTTTGAAATCAAAAGGGTAAAATTGTTGCTCTTATAAATTTTAAAGAGAGAATTGCATAGATGCCTATTCCTCCTCAGATGGTTGCACATTCTTCCTTAGTGCTTTGGAGACTTTATCCAAAGTGATCGTCTCTTTAAAAGAGAAATCAAGCTAGGCAAGTTCCTGCAAAACCCCTTCCACCCTGGCAACAGTCAAAGATTGAACAAGGCCTTGAAAAGTGGCCTGGTCCTTTTGTTTCCCTTCCAATATTTTCTTCATCTAATTTTTGTCATGACAGTGTTATCTAGAAGGAAAGGGGAAGGAATTCCTAAATGAACAAGTTGCCCAATGTGCCCCTTCATACCTATGATTGTTTGATCCAAAGCATAATTTAAACATGCTTTACATTTGAGGGTTGCCTTATTACAACTGAGAACCTCATTGACCTTTTCAACCAATAATCTCTTGCTATCCACTCTCACAACATTCAAGGAATTGTTAGTCGCATCACATAATTTTTGAATCAGTAGCTAGGAACTTGAAACTTTTGAATTGACATAGGATAGCATTTGGTCTACCATGACACTAATTTTTGTGTTTCCCTCTTAGGGATCCATAATAAACCTAAGTGCAGGTTTCAAAGAAGTAGTTATTCCCTTGATTCTTTCCCAATGTGATGTATAAAGTTGTTGGATCATGGGAAGAATACTAATTTGTTGCAAGTTGCGGGATAACTCATCTTTTAATTGTTGGAGCTACTGGTTTGTGCTTTGAACTTCTTGTTGGAGTCATTCCTACTTGTCCAAAGAATCATAGACCTCTTTATCTAGTAGTTTCAGTACTTATTCCATTTCTTGTATCTTGGATTCGGTTACTTTTCATGTTTTTTCCTCAGTATCCCTTTAGGCCCGAGCCTCTTGAATTTGGGCTTGGGATTTGTCTAGATCTTTCTGAAGTCTAGCCTTTTCAACTTGCTCAACCTGGAGGGCCTCCTTGGTGGCTCACATTTGTATATCCTTATGTAGCTCCAAGAGTTCATCATCTTTATCCTTGACATTTATGGTCAATATTTCCACTATAGCTTCCACTTAGGTGAGCTCTTCATCTTTCTTCTATATTTTTTTGTTGATTTTGAGAAATTTAGTGGAGACCACCTTTTGGGTTCCCTCCATTAGCTCAACCTTGTCTTGGGGGTGATCCTAACTTAGGTTTAGGCCTACTGCATGGGTTGAATAATCTTCTGGTTGCAACTCCCCCTCAACCTTAAGTACCTTGGGTGTCTTATTAGCTACTGTCAATGTCTGATGGGCAAGATAAAAAATAGTCTCAATTCTTTGGGTGGTGGGCTTTAAGTTGTCTTTCCTCATTCTCTTTTGGTCCACCTTTCCTCTCAAGCCTTCCAAGTGGTGTTGATCTACTGATAGTATGTGGAAGGAGATTAAATATATTTCCTCACAAAGGGGTATGGAGAGGGAGGCTGAATGGAAATGCAACCTAGGAAATCACCGCTTGTGCTCTGCCAAAGTGGATGATGGGAACCTCAAAATAGATGAGGAAAAGGGAGGGATACTTTTTAAAGCATGAGAAGCAAAGGGAGGTGATGGAGGAGTGACCACCTATGTAATTGATAATGAAATAATTTGAATTAACACAAACACAAGCGTGGACACATAATAGGAAACTAAAGGCTAAGAAATGGTAGAAATTGCAATAGCTAAAGTTTGAGAGGCAGTAGGAACTGCTGTCATAGAGGGGTTGACCAATGACAAAGAAGAGAGAAAGGGGGTAGAGAAGTGTACCTGCATGGTCAAAACCATTGGATCTTGTGTTGTGGTGATGATTTCCTCCTCTTCCTCATCTAATTATTGGCTAAGGTCAATATACTTTTGCCTTCCTCTCTTTATAGGTTGTGATGAGGTGCTTAATGAGGACCCTTCACTTGTTGAACCCGTAGGCACCTAAGTTTGTGGAGGATTCAAAAGTCCCTAAGGAAATGAAGAGTGTTGGCTCCTATATCTCATGACATTGTAAATTGTCTCTAATTACGCTAGCAAGGGTTCCTTTGGTCTCTCCTCTAACTACTTTTTTGACAAAGTCTCTTTATGGATACGAATCATATCAACTATTGAGGATGGATCTAGATGCACCTCATCCTAATACTTTTAAAATTGTCCATTTATCAAGACAACTTCATATTCTACATTTAAAATATCATTTTCCTGGCACTAAACCCAAAAATTCATGATCTTCTCTGTTTCCTAGCCCTTTCTATCAAGTATGAGGCAAAGACCCTTAGAAATTTTTAATGATGGATTGAAATCCCACTTAGGAAAATAGAAATAAAGCCATGGGGGCCTTTGTGGCACTAGAACTTTCCAAATCAATGTAAACAGATGGCTCATCACTATTTAGAGATTTGTGGGCTTCCCAAAAAGGGTGCAACTCATGGACGAGTTACAAGGTCACCTTCAAGTCTGCTATACAACTGTAAGGGTCATAGCTCCATCAATCACATAGTACATCTAACCCCAACTCTACAAGCTTCATGGCGAGCATATTTTTTCTTACCTTTTCTTCATCGATATCCCTCCCTTTGTGAATGAGAGTTCATAGATGGATTTTTTCTTTCAACCAAACCCATACTCTGAATCAATAACACACAATTATTGGATAGTTCCAATGCTATAATTCTATCTATCAAATATGTAGGGAGCCTAAATGGTTCCCCCTTGTATCTGTGTACTCAAAGCAAAGAGATGTGAGCACCAAAGAACCAATCACAAGGTGACTTTTAATTCTTTAGCTAACTCATCTAGCGGGCCATGATTTGAAAAGTAATCTTTCAAGGGCTTGGGTCTATCAATGAAGGAGTAAAAAAGACTCAAAAAATTCATAATAATCATGTGTGACTAACAAAAGATGGGTCCACGTAGACACTAGGATCCTCTTGGGGATTGGGGAAGAGTCCATGATTTCCAAACCCATAAATGAACTAAAGAAGTCCATATTTTGAAAAATAAATAGATGGGCTAAGAAAGATGAGTACCTAAATTTTTGCTCATGCTTGTATACTTCTAATTTTTGGTGCATGTTATTTGCAATCACATCTGCAAAGTCCATCTTGAAATTATGTTGCTTTCTCAAGAGGAAATCTATTCTCAACTAGAATTCATAAACACTGTCATCTTTATCTAGGCCAAAAATTAAAGCAAGTATAGAGAATATATCTTGCATATCCTGATAAAAGGCCTTGTGAGGGACCAAAATATTAAGCATTTGGGTTTCATTTCAGTCTCTCCCGAGCTCATAATTGAGAAACTTAAGCTGGGAATCCCTTGTCGACCACAAATTTTTCATCCTCTTTTGTGAACAGACCTTTACAAAAGGATCATGAGGGATGTAGAGCATGTCTTGGATAGTTGCAACACTGATCGTGAGCTTAAAGTGGTTTCCCACCAAATTTCTGCTAGCGGGGTTGTACAGGCAGGTGCATGCATCAACTAGTTTTGGGTAGAGGTGCACCAACAACACCATGTATTAAGCCATCGTTGAAGACCATATCCTAAATGTGAGAGAGTCAAACTCCCTCTTCTCTACTCTTTGAATCATCCTAGAATGTGCAACTTCTCAAAGGCTCTTTGGATTTCTACTTAACTTAGGCTATAGATTTCATTGGTGAAATCCAACACCAATGAAGGGTCTCTACAATTCCCTTTCTTTAAGGTTTTGATATTAGTTTTATGATATTTTATCGATAAAGGAGCTGAGGTGTATGACCTATTGTTAAGGAAAGATTCCTAAGTCATTGCTTGCTCTTGATCAATGCCATAAGTTGATTCTATTAGGACCATGGTTGCTTTCTTAATATTAGTGTATTAATTTGACATTAATAAAACATTTAAAACATAAATAGAGTCTAGATTTCTATTTCTAAGTTAAATAATTAGAGTTAGAGTTATTAATGTCTTAATAGTATTAGTTTATAGATTCACCTTAAATGATAAAATAATTTAAATAAAAATAAGTATTTTAATCTAAATTTTTATTATTAGTTTTTATATTTGACATTGCAAAAAAAATTAAGTATTTTAATTTATCATTTTTATTATCAATTTATATGTTTGCAAGATAAATATATTTCTACTTTTTTTTAGGATTCAATTAGATTATATTGTTCTTTAAATTTGAAGAGGAAATAAATAATCAAATCACTATAATATCTTGAAAATTAAATTTCATTCTAAAATAAAATAAAATTATAATTTCTAAGAATTTATTATTATTATAATCAGTACTAAGTCCAGCTCAAATAATAAAATGTGTAATAAAACTAACCCAAAACAAAATCGCTCTATTTAAATCAATCCTCAAGAATTTTGACCTCCCCTTCATCAATTTCCGTTTACAAGTCATTGGGCTATGTTTAGTAAATCATATGTGTAATAAAACTAACCCAAAATAAAATCGCTCCATTTGAATCAATGTCAAGGTTCTCGTATTTAAGAGATTGATAGACATCATGTAGTCATACAAAATATTTATCATGATATCAATGAATTATTAAAGTATCGAGTTTCAACATCAAGGATATGTTTAGTAAATCATAGTTGTAGTACCATTAAATGGAATCACCGTTACTTATAAGATTATGTAACCTCGAGCCAAGGATAGTAATTATTGCATCTTATCCTTGGTTCATATTACTAGGTTGTCTTACAACTAAATATTTAGCCTAGAACTCTTTTCCATCTTATTACCCTTAAATTTTGAACATAAAGTTATTCAATAATTAAACCTTAATTATAGTAAATTCTTGGTTCATAAATAGCTCCTAATCCCAACTTCTTTGTTTACCATATACGTTCATACATTAGTTTAACCATTTGACTATAAGCATTGTTTATACTAAACTTAACCTTATTGGTCAATAATAATTAATCTAAATATAAAACTATATATTTCACAAGGATTTCCTTGACACAAAATCTCTTAATTATTAGTTTAAGTACCTATTACACTTGCATACCAACAAGGAATAAAAAATATATTTAGGAATTTTTAGCATTGATGTACTTTGAAATAGATTGCAAACAATCATAACTACAACAATTGCATAGCTATTACTTTATTGTTTAGCGAGGTTTACAAATATTCACTGTATTCCTCGAATATAGTTAACTAGTCTTTGATCTTTGCAATTGTCATAAATCATAATATTTTAAAATTACCATAGTGTGAAGCGTAGATTGCATCATACACCTTTCAAATTTTAGGAAACAAATTGGCATGAAAAGTTATTAACTTATCATGCCAATTTGTTTCCTAAAATTTGAAAGGTCTATGTTGCAATCTACGCTTCACACTGTGGTAATTTAAATATCACATCTTTCAAATCTGGGTTTCAAATAAATGCAAAATCATTTGGATTATTAATTAATAAGATGTAATCTAACTTATAACTTTTTCCCAACATGTTGATATGAATGTTTTTATTTATTTAGAAACTAAAGTTCAAACCATAGTGGCTAATTCAACTCAGACAACACTATTTCTACCCATAATCTCATAATGACATAAGGACAATTAACATTTTACTAAAGGTTACATCTATAATTGAGAAGTTTGTTGGGATCATCTTAAGCTGTCAACATAGACATTTAATCTCATGGCTAACATTCTTTTGAAGCCACCAAAATATTGCCTTTCGAGACCAACTAGTAATTATTTTCAAATTACAAACAAATAAATCACTGAGCATCAATGTTTGTCATCAAACTATCTAAAATACTTTATGAATCCAAAGCCTACATCCCCTCAATAAAATCACAGAGTGAAGTAATAGAGCTTGATATA
This sequence comes from Sequoia sempervirens, assembly GCA_007258455.2. Classification (NCBI taxonomy): domain Eukaryota; kingdom Viridiplantae; phylum Streptophyta; class Pinopsida; order Cupressales; family Cupressaceae; genus Sequoia; species Sequoia sempervirens. The sequence goes on from VDFB02327358.1 coordinate 40,066, forward strand.
TATATATATACTAGCTATGACTAAAAGATAACAAACTATGCCAACAAAGCTAAAATGAATCATTACAACAAAAATTTAATGATTTAAAATCTGACACCCAAAAACTGTATAAAGAATGGTGATAAAACCACTTACCCTCATGCCAAAAAATACTCTAAGCATCTTGCTCTAAAAGGAAATTTTCATAAAATCTTGAATGAATGCCTAAAGACCACCCTATGTTCGAAGTTCTCATGGCAACATAGGTAGGGAGGGAAAAATCAAAGGTTGTGGCTTCTAGATTTACCTATGCAAACTATGTACTCTTTAAAGTTTCTAAATCATTTTCAACAGTCCCTCTTATGTCTATCCAAACCATTTGGTTGTTCTTTTATTCCTTTCCCCATGTTCCTATAACTTTTCTGAAAATCCCCTCTCCCTGGTTCATCAAAAATCCATTTATATTTTAACTTGAATGGATGTCCATACCCTATTCCACAACTCCCATTTTGGCACAAGCTCAAAGTATTCCATGTCTTATGTACGCAGTGATCGATAATAGAGACAAATTTTCTTCTATTGTGAAAGCACATCCTTGAGAATACAGGTCTTCAATCATTGTGAATCTTATGAAATGTCTCCTTATCATCTATTATCCTCTCACTCTTCTTGCCAGAATTTATTCCACCTCCTTTACCCCATGTGTTCTCTCTTATCTCCTTGCATTTTATTTTCTTCCTCTCCTATGCAATTTCTTCTCTCCTCTCACCCATCGACTTCGCCCCTTTCTCTTTCCCATGCCCTTTTCCTTTCCTTCTCTCTGCCTTATGTTTTCTCCCAAATTAAATGCAGCTCAAATCTATACTCTTTAAAGTTTCTAAATCATTTTCAACAGTCCCTCTTATGTCTATCCAAACCATTTGGTTGTTCTTTTATTCCTTTCCCCATGTTCCTATAACTTTTCTGAAAATCCCCTCTCCCTGGTTCATCAAAAATCCATTTATATTTTAACTTGAATGGATGTCCATACCCTATTCCACAACTCCCATTTTGGCACAAGCTCAAAGTATTCCATGTCTTATGTACGCAGTGATCGATAATAGAGACAACTTCTATTGTGAAAGCACATCCTTGAGAATACAGGTCTTCAATCATTGTGAATCTTATGAAATGTCTCCTTATCATCTATTATCCTCTCACTCTTCTTGCCAGAATTTATTCCACCTCCTTTACCCCATGTGTTCTCTCTTATCTCCTTGCATTTTATTTTCTTCCTCTCCTATGCAATTTCTTCTCTCCTCTCACCCATCGACTTCGCCCCTTTCTCTTTCCCATGCCCTTTTCCTTTCCTTCTCTCTGCCTTATGTTTTCTCCCAAATTAAAAGCTCAAATCTATAGAATGAGGGGTCACAAGGGTTTTAAAGACTACCAAACACCTCCCTTTTCCACACAACTTGCATAATTCCACTATGCATGGACAAGGGTGCCATACTCATTAATGGCACGTGCCATTTTATTAAATCCTATGCCCTCACCTATTTATTATAATTGTCTCCTCACCTAATGTTTCTTCCCTATTTTTGATGAAATTGCTTTATCCTTTTAAAGATTTGATGGATGACCATGCATGTTTATGGCATTGCCAGTGTTCATTTCCTTCACTTTCTAGAATTTAACTATGGGGATATGAAATTCTTCCCCCCTTGGGATAAACCATCTTGACTTATTAAAATGTTGCATTTGTTAATTTCTTCAAAATTTTGGTTTACTTGCCAAGTTAATTGGTTTTGAACACCTTATCCTTGCCTCCCAAGTGGTTTTCTTTTCCCTGATTTGATGAATATGGAATAATTTTATAATATTTAGGAGGGTGCATATTGCAAGCATACCCTTGAGTGAGCATTTTTACTAAATCCAAACACCCATTTTGAATCTATAGGTTGATATTTCTTAAAATGCATCTATATTATGACATTGGGTATAAATTAACCAGGTAACCTTAGTAAGATATCAACATATCATGCATCAATTACCACTTTTGTTAGTTAAATACACCAAGTATTTCAAAATTAATTTTCAATGTGTCATTATAATTACCACATGACAAGGGGTAAAATCATATCCAAAGAGTGGGTTAAGGGAAATAGCAATCATCAAATTCCTTAACCTTTTGTTGTGCACTCTAATTTTCATTTACAATTCATATATCAAAATTCCCTTTTGCACGCATCCACATTTCTTTTTTTTGGTTAGGTCTAGCCATCCTTTCTTAGGATCTTAAAAGTGCCTTAAGATAAATAAAACCATACATATTAAGTGACCAACTTATCCATGATCAATTGGTAGTGTAAGAAAATATAGTTAACCCAAAGTCAAGTGAGCTTCATAGGTCCAACGTTTGAACCTGGTTGCTCTAATATGAATGTAAAATCTAGGCCTCGGGCTCTACTATTTTTTTTGTATTCACAACATCTACCAACTTAAATGATTGAGAGCCTTCCATGAAGGTTAATAGTGTTAACTTCGATACTTCTCCATTCCCATGGTGGCATCAACCCATTATTTCCAATTATATTCTTACACAGAAGAGTGTTAAGGTCCCATGGTTAAGGTCTTTCCTAGACCTACAACCTAAGCCTCAAGGGTTCATGGTGACCCTCCCTAGGTATCCCCTTGTGGGAATTAAAGGATTCATAGTTCTCCCTACAATGTTAGAGAGAGTTCATTCTCTCCTCTTGCATGAGATCTTTGATCTCACTTCCAACCCATGACTATTATTTAAGTACATGTAAGCTATCAACTTAACCAATAATAATATAATGATAATAACTTTTCCATCAAGTTTTGGGTCCATACCAAACATTACCTAGGAAATAGTGTACACAAACATTCACAATATTCATAAGGGGTGTATCATACTATAATCCCAAAGATCATACACAATGTAAGACATGAGCATACCTCCATATACACAAAATGACTAGCTCATACACATCACTAATATAAAAATGATTGGATCATACACAAATCATACGTATAATGGTGATTAGCTCATATGTACATCACTAGTACCACAATGGTTGTCTCATACACATCACATTTACATTAGTGATTGGCTCCTTCGTATATCACAAATACGTAGTGACAAGCTTTAACATACATCACATATACATAGTGATGCGCTCCACCATACATCATGAACACATAATAACGAGCTCCAACATACATCATAAATATATAGTGACGAGCTCCAACATACATCACATACACAGTAGCAAACTCCAACATACTTCACATACACATAGTGACAAGCTCCAACATACATCACATCTACAATGGTTAATTAACACATCACAATGGCTAACTAACACATCACAATGGCTAAAACATGTCCATAATGCATCCCAAATAGAAAGAATATCGGTACATTGCATGCTACACTATGGGTCCTATCCTTTCCTTTTATCTTTTGCACTATTGGACAAATGGGAAGAGGATTCAGTGCATCCCATAATACATCGTAGGTCTGTCCTCAACCCCACAAGGCTATGCATACAATCTAAGAACTAGGAAGGAGATTTGGTGCATCCCATACTACACCGCGGGTCCATCCACCATCCCAAGGATTTCCACAAGTAGTAAACCTACCATAACCCAGTGGATTCTCACTTCAATCGCCTATAGTACTTTGGTGACAAGTCTATCCATGCAAGAAGTAGCTCTCGACATGTGCCACCTTGTGACCATAGTGTTATTGTCAGCTATCTTCTTCACAATCTTGGGTAACATTGACATTAGTCACTTTCATTCCCTTAGTGACAGCCAATTAACCCCCTCGATACAATGATTAGGATTGGATTACCATTACTCACAAGGATGGGTCCCTACCCATGCAACCATTACCATATCTTAATCATAACCAAGGTAGCCCATAGAAACCTTCACCTCTGTGAACTAGGTGAATGTCATATAGTCCCTAGAAGTAGCCCAAACATCAATCATTAGCACAGTCTAATGACTTTTTGTCACTACTCAAATATCCTAGAGGTTCACACTTGTACTAGTCATACATAACATGAATCACAATCACAATCACAATCAACAAATACACATGCCTATACATAGAGACATATAGATATGGAGTCAATTTTCACAACACATAAAAATCACATGGGCCCAACATGTGATGGAATTTACCCAATATATACATATATTCAAATACCAATTATAAAATAGTCAATCTCTTACTGAACACTATGTTTACTATTTAGAAGCATATTACATATTAAATATAAAATATTAAATTTCCTTAACTTGATCATTACCCATTTGGTACCCATTTCAACCCCAAACTAAAGCTTATAGAGGAAAGGTCAAACAAATTAGGAAACCCCCCCCTTTGGACAATTTGAGGGCATGGGAACATCCTTCACCCAAGGACTGCCTATGTACATGCTTCCAAATGGATCAAAGTCACATGTAGTTCTCCTTACAAGGTTTCTCTCAAGGAGCCTACACTTGGAATTCCAACATAGAAAATCCCTCATATAATTTAAACAATGGTATATGATTTTCCACCCAAGGGAGTTAATTAATCATTAGCACTAATAATAATTTTCTTTCCAAAAACATCAAGGTTCTATTCATCATAATATTATCTTACTCAAAATATATAGCTAGACTAGGTTTTGTCAAGAATATTATCTCAGATATATCTCCCAAAGCATGGAGATCTATCCATAACTAAGAATGAGGTTGTTAGGAAATAAAGTATACACGTCCCTATATGGTAGTATTCAAACATTTTTATCATGCATCCATAATGCAAGAAGACTTGTTAGGGGTCCAAGTGATGTCCCACATTATTACAGTTCTATAAATCCAATATCATTTATGGCATCCTCTTATATGAGGTACAACATACATCAACCAGGCCCTATTAAATCCTTTTGAACTTCAAAAGACATGTTATTAATTGCAAACTTGCATTAAGCATAATCAATGTTTTGAATCATACCCAAGACAATTGGAAATACTATGCTCAACATATCTTCATATATAGATATACACTCCATACTACTAGTAATAATAATATTCTTAGCCTTCAAGTTTTATTTACCTTATGGTGTATCTCGTTATTCCTGTAAAAGCTTGGTTTTCAAACTAGATAACTATTCATACTTTCCATTTAAACTAAACCTAACCTTAATGGTCATCAATAAGGTATCAAGAGATGCTACATGAGATTTATCTCATAACTCAAACTCGTCAACATTGTCAAATTAATGATAGTTGCCTTCCATTTGGTATACAATTTGTATTATGATTCATTATAGGTATAATAGTAATTTCAATATCAAGGTTCTTGTATTTAAGAGATTGGTAGACACCATGTAGTCATACAAAACATTTATCATGATATCAATGAATTATTAAAGTATCGAGTTTCAACATCAAGGATATGTTTAGTAAATCATAGTTGTAGTACCATTAAATAGAATCACCATTACTTACAAGATTATGCAACCTTGAGTCGAGGCTCATATTTATTGCATCTTATCCTTGGTTCATATTACTAGGTTGTCTTAAAACTAAATATTTAGCCTAGAACTTGTTGATTCCAAAAATTGGCAAGCTAACAACCCTTTGTGGGAAACTTAGTTTATGGGGAACCTATTGCACTAAACTGAGTGACTGCCAGATTTTTAAAGAAACCGACTTTTTCTGTGAATGGGGTTTTGGAATGGGAAAAGGAAGTAGATATAAAATAAAGAATCTAACTAAGGTGATGCACCAAAATTTAGATAAAAGGCACGATAAACCTATCTTTTGGATACGATCTAAGGGCCTACTTAACAATTTACAATGTCCTTAAATAACAAAGATTAAAGATTGTAGCATGAACAGTTCATTTAATGACAGAAAATAATGATCTTGCTCATTTACTGAAAAGAAGAGTCAAAAGACATGATCTGAACCAACAAATTTGCATTCAAATTATAGAAGTACGACAATCAAACCATTCAAACAAAATGGCACAACATAAAGTTTATCAATAACATTAGAAACAAAGAGTTTGAACAATGGAACAATCTATTAGTCTTGCAAAAATTTAAACAATACAAAGGCTTGGTCTCTCCAACAATCCTGTAATTCTAAAATTGGCGAAAAGCATATGATCTTCAAACCTATAACCTAAAATATTGGAACTTTGGACCTGTAGAAACTGGAACTTGGAATTGAAGCAAAGAGCGACATTTATAGCGAGCCTTCCACCACTTGGTGAGTAGCAACTGAAAAGATCTGGAATCTGAGCAATGATGTCGAGGAAATGATCACCCTTGGTTGTTGTAACCAAAAAGATTTGAGACATAACATTTGGTCACCCTCCATTCAGGTGCATCCCTTGCGAATGATGGCAGTGGTCCAAAAAATCCTCATGCAGACAAGTGTCACCCTTTGGGATAGGCAGTTAGAACATGTGGCAACATCCCATAGCTTATAGTCCACCTCATCCCCTGGGTTGAAGAAGTGTGTGTTGAAGAGACGCATGGTAGCATTTCGTTGGCCATGGTCAATATTTCATTCCTTCACTGAAAGCTTGCATAGAGATGACACGTAGCAAAATGTTTACTACAGACGCTGATGGTGGGGCCTACCAAATTCTTATGTGAATGGGAGCTACATGGCATGAGAGTGGGGTCCGATGAGGAAGCGATCAAAATAACCTGCGATGACAACATGTGGGAGCATTTCGGGGGCTGATAAAAGAGTAAGGAGAAAACTCCTTCAGAGAGCGGTAAGCAGACACATGGAAAAAATTATGGCGATAATAAAAAAGGGGCTGATGAAAATTGTTGAAGGCATGGGACGGTGCATAGCCAAAAATCAAAACCTGAAGGGAGCATGGTGAATCTCAAATTCACAACTTCTGGCAACTAACAAGGGCATTTCGCTTTGAGGAATGTGGAACCCAAAATTTTCTCTGGTTTGCAAACCAGAACACCATCCATTGGCGATGAAATTAGAGCTTGGAAAGGGCTTCCTGTAGAGGAGGTCAATTGTCTTCGGATGGTCTCTCTATTTTGTGTAGATTCTAGTGCGCTCCACCTAGGTCAATCATTTCTTTATGAGGTAGCATATCAGGTAAACTAACCCCTGCTTCACAATGGAATAGTAGCTGCGCAAGAGGATTGATGATCCCTTCAATGTTTGTTGTAGTAGGAGGATGGTTCAAACTCTGGAAAGCATTTAGGTCTCGCTCCTTCTCTTCAATTCTTTTTGCAATCTGTTCAACTATGGCTATTGCCCCATCTTAAAAAAATGGAGATGGAAGACCCATCTCGCTCAACCGGGAGAAATTTTCCCACATGCCGTCTATTGTCTGGTTCAAGGTAGCTGCGACTGCCTTAGTCTGTTGTAAGGCCCAGTGTCAATGGATGAATTTGTTTTACATTTGAGCAACAACATCCCGATCTTCGATCCTTGCCTTGGTCAGGTCTTCATCAGAGACCGAATATAGATTGGTGAGTAGACTCTTTGCTTTCAGAACCTTCTCTAAGATCAACCATGGGAATTGCTCAATTGTTTTGTGGACCTCCTGGCTCAATCTAGTTGCCTTTGAGATGAACTAGAGCGTTGAATGCAGTGTTAGGAAAAAATATTTAATCTTTTCCCAATAAGAAATATATATTTTCCGGGCCAATGGATGAGGTCTGACTGAGTGAAGGAGGCTTGAAGAGAGCTCCTTAGAGAGGCAATCTTTGCATTCTTTGAGTTAATGGCCTCTATAAATTTTCCTTTTTTCCTTTTCGCGGATGTCAATTGCTCCCCGAACCTGCTCATTTCTTTACACTAGTTTTCCTCGGCTTGGGCATAGTTTTCCAATTCTTTGTCAGAGAGGACTTTGTCTCTTGAAGCTCTATCTCTAACTGGGCCTTTTGGTCCTTAAATTCCTTATGATTCTTTACTAATTATTTCTCATACAGAGCACTTTGAGTTGCCAAATCTTTATCTTTTTGCTGCAGATTTTGCTCCAACGAAGTCAATTGACTCTGATATTTTTGGTTCCTTACCTATTGCTCAGTCAACAGCATGGGGTCAATGGACTGGGACTTATCAAGTTTCTCCTTGAGCTTTCTCTACTTTGACTCCTTCATTCACACTTTCTCAGACAAGTATGCAACTTCTACTTTGAGTGATTTCTCTTTTGTTTCTAGGAAGCTAATTTGTTCCCTCACCAGCTTTAGCTACTCCTCTTTTTCTTCAATTGATGGTTAGACTTCAGGAAGTCGGTCGTCACTACCCACTGCGTTTCCTCCATGAGTTCCACCTTATCTTGCGGCCGGGTTGCGGTCAGATCAAGTCCCATGGCATACATGTTGTAATCGCCTGATAGCATCTCGCCTTGTGGTTTGGTAACATTCCGGTACATGGTGGGAAATTTTAGTGTTTGTTCCTCTTAATTATAAACTATATATACTTTGGGCTCCATGTCCTTTTTATCATCCTTTGCTTTTCGCTTTTAGATCCTGCGGGCTCGTATCTACTTTGTGGCATCTCCCTGGGATATGAATTAAGCTGGTGACTGAACTAGCCCACCAACAATAGGTGTACTGGGAGGTAGGGAAAAGGGAATACCCGTGTAGCTTGCCCTTGTCTTTTCTTTGGTGGGAGGTTGACAGTTTTTTAGGAGAAAAAGGGAACTTGCCATAGTTCAGTTTGCAAACTAGTGGAAGGGCTCATTAGTTGCGGCGATGGGGTAGTCGCAACAAGTCTATTTGCTGGAAATGATAGGTTGGACTTGATGTAGCAAGGGAAATAGGGGTGCCAATGGTGTTCAAGCTTTCAGCAAGAGAGGCACGGAGATATTGAGCAACAATGATCGGTGTTAAAGTTTGTGGAGGTGTTAAGATAGATTGCCCAATTTGGGTGAATTGGGAGAAACCTCTTGGAAACACTGTGGTAGGGGCAGATAAAGCAAGGTTGACACTTGTAGTAATGGGTGCTACAGGGATGGAAGATGACACCAAAGATTGAAATTTTGAAAAGTGGAAGTGAAAATTACCTATTGACTAGACATTGGCAGCACTTTACTTGTCGCTAGTTGCTTACTTACTTCAGGTTCCTAGCTTGCTGCAAGCACTTGGCTTGCAGTGGCTCTTTGTGATCCTTCTCTCATAATAGCTTCAATGCATTTCCACTTAGTGAGTAGGGAGTCTTTGATCTCCACAGTTTCTATAGTTTTTGGTTGTTGTTGTTGGGGCACTCTTGTTGTTTTCGAGGACCACGTGAGTGTTTGTGAGGCTCACGACACATTAAGTCACACATTTGAAGTGACATAGACATACTTCCCTATAGACTTTCTCTTTGTTGGGTGAAGGACACTGATGTCTCAGCTTCCTCTTCCACTTGCTCTTCTCCTTCATTGGGGTCTTTGCCACCGCTATTGCTTGAGTCGAAAGCAGGATGCTCCTCATCCCACAGCCTTTCAAACTCTTTGTCTTCCATTACATCATCATAAGGTACATTAGCCCATTTTATCTCCTGGTGATATATTCAGAAGGATTTGATATTTTTGATAGTCCATTCCTCATCATTCCTCAACTTATTGTACATAGTCTTCCCTATTTTATAGTTCTCGTCATAATCCGCCACCAGTAAATAGAACTTATGCCATGGCGACTTGTTGTCTTCTGTGGGGATATGAACCAGGTCGACCAATAATTTGTCTTTGTCTTCTAGTGGGCTATGTCTCTGCTCCCAATAAGGTCAAGGGCTGTGAGTTACCTTGAGGTGATCATACAGTAAATCATTGAAGGGGTTGTAATCCGACTTGTTGTAGATCATTACTAACCCTAAATGAGCTAGTTTATCCTACAAAAGTGGGTGTGTCTGCTTCTTTTTCATGGTCACCGTTTTGAAAGTATGTGGATAGGTGGAGAATCCCTTTTGAATTTTTTGTTGTTGCAGAAGGTAATATCGATAATGCACGCCTTTCAGAACAATTCTAGAGCTAGCACTCAATTAGTCACACATATCAGAAGGTGGAAGGGTTCTTCTATTAAGCCTCACATTCGAATGAATGTAAAATCCGCTCTAACAAACCAATCACACTTTGGAATGAAATTCTGCATAAACTCTGTCTAAATCAAGGTGAGCCTATTAGCATGCTCCTCTCCCAGTAAATCTTGCAAAATCAGAGTCAAGAAATGATTCAAAAATGCGTAATAATCAAAAGTAGAAGAGAGGAGAGGGGTCTAGACATAAACTGGTTTTTTCCTACCCTTCTCATCAAAGATGGACAGCTCCATACACTCAACAAAGAAATTAGGGTTTTGATATAAAAACATATAAGTGAGATAAAGGACAAATTTGAAATTTTGTTCAATTGGGTACTTGTTAATTTGTTCTAATATCTTCTTTGACAAGAATTCTCCAAAATCATACCAGAAATAAGATTTTTGATAGCGGAATTGGAAAGATGGGCCCAATGGAAAAGACTGCACCTCTTGGTTAGTGTCCAAACTAAAAACAAATGCCATCATTGAAAAGGCATCTTGTAGGTCTTCCTTGAAAGCGTCGTGCGGAGTAGGAATTACTGGAGGCTTCCCACATTCTGTTGTAATTCTTCTAATTTCTTCATCAAAAAACTCTTGTGCCTTATCCCTAGTGTTCCATATATAATTTCCTCTTTTAGGATTGAATTTCTCCACTTTCATCCCTCTTTGCACAAGGTTTGAAATGCACAACATGTTCTAAATGGCGGCCAGGCTTATAATAAATAAAAGAGTCTTGCCCTCAATAGTGTTGGTACTTGGATTGAAATGCCTAATGGATGCATCTACCAAGTCCGGGCAGTAGTGCATAGATGGGACCATATACTAAGGAAACCTGTTGAACCATATCTTTTCTATGGCTAACATTGGCCTCTTGGACACCTTCATTCATGCGTAGGCTACTTCCCTCAATCCTTTGGGGTTTTTTGCAAGAAAGGGATCGTGGAAATTATCCCAATCTTCATGAACTAAGCTCTGGTCTTTGTAGATTTTGGGCTTATCCAGCCACCTTGTGTTTTCCCATTCTGGCTTGTTAGGAATACCCGGCGTAGCATAAGAAATATCTTCAAAGACATTAACCACTAGTGGTCTTCGCAGAGCTTTAGCTAATTTTTGCGTCACCGCTGGGTTAACTCCTTGATTTGAACTTTTTGCCATAGCTAATTTGCAGGAAGCTTTTTGCTTAGCTCGAGTTCTTCTGCAATTTTACTTCGACTCTGGCTATGCTCTAGAACTTGATTTCTACTTTGAATAGCATTCTTAAAATGAAACTTTTAAGTGCTTTAAAACTTTTACATGCAATATTTCAGCGATCTTTTCTCAAGGTGGTAGACGAGAACCACCTTTTTTGCATTTAATGTGGCATGTACCACCAAACCTTTGGCTTGTGTGAGATGAATTAATTACCATTTTGATTTGACAAGAATTCATAGATATAGCCTAATTAGCAATTGCTTGTACAACACAATGTTCTTGGAACTTGAGCCGATGCCTTGCAAGAAGCTTAAGCCTTCGTATGCGTTGACAATTAATATATTAAAAAGAATGATTAAGCTGAAGATGTGCTAAGTATTTGAAAAGATAGGAGTTTTGTCTTAGAATAAGTAAAAGACCTAGAGGATGACACCTCAATCCTTGGATGTGCATAACATCATCGATTGTTTCCAACAGCTTAGGCTAATTAATTAGCCTTCATCAGTTTTGTATGCAACAAATTGTACTTAGTAGATGCAATTGGGTGGGAAATTTGAGAAAGCCTGGGCACAAATTTCAATTTGGTACTTGATTAATATCACATTTATGGCAAGCAGATTACCATGCCTTTCCTCGCTTTTTCTATAAATGGGCCTCTTCGTAGTAGTGAAATCACACTTAACGATTTGAGCAGAATTGGTGTTAGGTAATTAGCATAGTAGTTTAGTATTTGCAGTTGTGTAGCATTCTCATAGGCTAGACTTAGGTGCTTTGTAGGGATAGTTCTAAAGTATTTGTAGAAGGTCTGACAAGATGAATACCCCAATTAGGCTAGTGTCACACAAGTCCCAAACTGCCTTCCTAGGAGAGATTTCTACCAGGCAGTTAAAGAGAATGACAAAGAACAAGCATTCACTGTCCATCATAGCCATAAAGTGGGTCTTGGGACGGGATTTCCTTGAGTACGAGGATAGGTATAGAGTTAATACTGACATGTGCTCACACTTTTTGGCCTCCATGTTAGACATAAGGATTCCCAAGCCATTGGTTCTTCGTTTGGTGAAGGAAATTTTCCCCAAGAAATACCTAAGCAGCCTCGGTGAGGTCATTGCAAATGCTGCATATGATGGGGGAATTTCAACTACGAGTGACCTCCGTAGGTTTATAAAAGGATGTTTTTGTGCCATGACTACCATTTCTAAGTGGCTTCCACCTTTAGTTGTGAGAGGAGCACCACCAGAGGGTTACTTGAGCCTGCCATTTCCTGTTCCACATTTATAACATGGTGTCATTCTATGACATCAACTGGTACACAGATTTCAGAAACTTGGTGTTTTCTCCACCTGCCTTTGCACCGTTGGATGATGTTGCCGTTGAAAATGCCCCCATGGACGAGGATATTGTGGATGTTGTCATTGATGCATCCGTTGCTACTGCTCATGCTGTGAATTGAAGACCTATGTTATTTTTCTTTGTTCTCTCAAAACTCATAGTGATTAGTTCCTTTTTGTGTATACATGCTTGAAAAAAGCTTCGTAAAATATATAAGCAAAGCAGAATATACTTTTGGAAGTGTGGCCTATGATCCATTTTTGAAAATGTAAATATCAAAGCATATATAATGAAAATATATCCTTATATAACCATTTTGTTGTCTTCCTTTTGAATTTTGCAACTGGGCTATCTCTCTCCTTTTAGCATGTATATTTAAATTCATTTTTGCATGTGGGTATTTTAATTTTTTGTTTAGCTATGAGTTTATTTCCCTTACTCTCTGCAGTAATGGGTCACTATTTCTTTTCACCATGAACTACAAGATAAAATAAAAAGACCGACCAACAAAACAAAAAGGGAAAGAAGGGAAAAACATATTTACATATTTACATGAGTATGGAAAATAAGCCTAATTGAATAATTTCAAATGAATTTTGTTGACTGGAATCCTCAACACTTCTTCTTCCATAGTCTCTAACTCATATGCATTGTGCTCCTTGCATTAAATTATTTTGAATGGACCTTCCCAAAGGCTGTCAAACTTTCCATGCTGACCCGACTTTGCAGCCCTTTCGTTATACTTTAGCGCCAAGTCTCTGCACTTTAGGCCTTGGTCGGACATTTTCTTGTCAAACCACCTTTTAACCACTTGTTGGCGGTTAGTTATGGCGGTTAGGGACTTATCCATTTTCTCTTGTACTTCTAGCAACTCGGCTAACCACACCTCCATTGCACCGTTCTACTCCACTTTGAGGGATTTTAGCAATTGCAATGCCAGAATATCCATAGAGATAGGCAATAACACCTCTTTTCCATAAACTAGCTCACATGGTGAAGTCTTGAGGACTTGCTTTGGAGTTATGTCATCTACCCAGAGTGTTGTTCAAAGATTTTTGTGCCACTCCCTTTGATATTCTAACCCAATTCTTTTAAGGAGTTGAACTAGATTCTTGTTTATTGATTCGGCTAGGCCATTCCCCTGCGGGTAGTAATTTGATGATGTTTTAAAGAATATGTCATGTGTAATTGTGAATTGACTTACATTGGAGCCTAGGAAGGCTTTAGCATTGTCAAAGATGATAGTATTGGGCAGACCAAATCTCACCACTAGTTCCTCTGGGAAATCCACTATCTCTACCTTTGTCGCATTCTTGAGTGGCACGACCTTGGTCCATCTTGTGAAGTAATATGTGGCCATTAAGATCCATTTGTGTCTTGCACTGGAGGCTAGGTTGATCATTCTGATGAAGTCTAAACCTCATTGTGTGAATGGCTCATCAACTACTATCAGATTGAGAGGCATTGTAGAATTCTTTCCTTTTCCAACGAAGAACTGATATTCATTGCAAGTTTTCACCAAGAAGTGGGAATCATTTAATAGCGTCAACCAAAAGTACCCCGCACACATGATTTAGATGTGGTCTTTGCGGAGAAGTGTCCACCTACGGGACTGCTACATGGTAAGTGTTGAGGGTCCTTTTTTCTTGCTTTGAGGTAACACATCGCTATAGAACACTATTGAAATTTCTTTTGAAGAGGATCCTTTTGATGAGCGTGAATCTATTGTTTTGTAGCCAGTAGAATCTCCTTTTCTGAGAAGGACAACCCAATAGATACTTTCATGTATGCATAAATCTTATTCTATCCACCAGGCAACAACCTTTAGACTCTAACTCATTTGTTAGGACTAGTTTCAGCTGCTCTTCTTTGGGGGTCATTTCTTCCCGGTGTGCAAGATACTCGCACAATCCTCTTCCCCAAACAATCTTGGTAGGCTTGACCTCAATGTCATACTCAAGGATCTTGGTGATCCAATTAGCTTTTTTCTTGGTGATTTATGGTTCCATGATATATTCGTGCACACTAGAATGTGCAACATAGACAATCACCTTATTCCAAGAGATTAAATGTCAAAACTTTTTAATCCCTTTAACTATTACAAACACTTGCCTCTCTACAAAGTTGTAGTTTGTTTCATATTCCTTAGGGTCTGGGAGTGAAATGCTATTGAATTTTCTCCCTTTCCCTCATTGTCTTTCTGAGTTAAGATAGTAGCAATGCTTGACTTGCTATTGAATACATACATTATAAGTCCTTTGATAAGTCTAGGTTAACAAGAACATGGGCGGAAGAGATAGCATCCTTGACTTTCTCAAAGGATTCTTTGGCTTCTGTTGTCCATTTAAATGTTTGATCCTTTTTTAGCATTAGGGTAATTGGCCTAATTATTCTTGCAAAATCATAAATAAATTTGCTAACAAAATTTACCTCTCCCAATAAGGACTGAACACCTTTCTTTTTGACCAAAAGAGGAAGCTCTTTGATTGCTTTCACCCACTCAGGATCAATTGAAATTCCTTCTTTGGACACTACATGCCCCAGTAATTTTCCTTGCAGCACTCCAAAGACACATTTTTTTGGGTTTAGGGATATCCCAAACTCTTGGAATTTCTTGAAAACCATCTCAAGGTGATCAAAATGATCATCCTTGGATTTAGAGAACACCGTCAGATCATCCAAATAGATTAGGATGATCTTATTGATTAATTTGCTGAAAGCGATATCTATTTCCTGTTGAAAGGTAGCTCTTGCATTTGAGAGGCCAAAAGGCATCTTGGCATATGCAAATATTCCTCATTTGGTGGTGAACATTATCTTATGTTGATCCTCCTTGACCTAGATCTGATTGTAACCGAAGAAGCCATCTAACAAAGAAAACATCTTGGATCCTGCCACTATTTGCAAGATTGACTCCATTGAGGGTAGCAGGTAATGATCCTTCAGGGATGCTCTGTTTAGGTCTCGAAAGTCTACACATAGGTGAATATCTCCATTTTTCTTTCAGAATAGAACCAAATTGGATATCTATGTGCTATGCTTGATTGAGAAGACAATCTGTGACTAGATTAGCTATGTTAGTTCTTACGCTATTAGCACTTCAATCTTGGGATTGACTGGTCTTTATTTTTGGTAGATAGGATTTGCACCTTCTGCCAACTCTATTGGGTGTTGAATGATATAGGGATCATATCCCCTGAGGTCATCGTATGACCAGGCCACCACTCCATATTTATTACAAAAGCCAATAAGCCTTTCTTTATCATGATGCAGGACATCCTTCTCGACTTTAAGCTTTCTTCCATCTCTAACTTGCAAGTCCGCATAGTCACTTTTGTCTACTACAAAATTTTGCTTGTCATTTCTTGCATCATCAAAATAAAAAAGGTTTTTGAGCATGACTAATCCTTTTGGAAGCTTGTTGATTTGTCCTTCATAAGTCTCAGCAATCTGCGGTTGGAGCTGGTCAACAAATTCTCCTGACTGTTGGATGAACGAGGCAATGTATTCATCGCTGTTAAACACTTGCCAGCTTTGTTCATTGTCTAGAATCACCGATCAGAATATTACTAGTATGACATGTTTATTGTGAATGAGATCAGAGGTAGGATCAAACTGAGATTTAATTGATGCCATGCGATCCTCATCTACATTTTATTCTCAAGGCACCGTTTGAATGTTGAAGGCTTCAAAACCCTTGATTAGGTCCCAAACTTAGTGTCTGTGGGATCGCATGTAGACATTCTTGGTCGTAGAGACACCTCAAACTTGATTAATTACTAGTTTGGAATCTCCAAACACCATCAAGTGCTTAATGCCCATTTGTTCTACAAGGCTAATACCTTGCACTGGTCCTTCGTATTCAACCTCATTGTTTGAGCAAGCAAACTAGAAGTAGAAAGACCTTAGTGTCTTTTCATTCTATGGGGATATTAAAAATATTCCAACTCTTGCACCATTCTTGCATCTTGCTTCGTCAAAGTGCAATGTCCATAGTTCAAAGGCTTTACTGCCTTCAAATTCTTTGGCAACCTTTGGGAGCACTTGATCTTCATCATAGATGACATAGGTGCCTAGCTTGGTAGCATGGTAGTTTCTGAAAGGGTCGGTATCTATATGTTCGCTCAAGAGAGCACTTCTTGATCATCTTGATCTCTGATCTCTTTTTCATCTTCTAGTAGCTCAACGCAATACATTTCTTGCTTGGTGATAGAGGTATGTGTGGCTTCAAAATTGATCATAGCTTCATCAACTACATGCTTTGAATGTAAAGCTTCAAATTCTATTTTCATTTTTGCACCATGCTTGGTTCTAAGGATCAAATGCAACCAATCAAGGGATAGATATCCACCCACTTTTGAAGTAAATTCTTAGGATAGAGAGAGGACGAACATGGGGGGAACATCTATGATCATAGTGTCTTGCGACACTGTGATACTAAGGCAAGCAAATAGAGTCAAAGGGAGTGCCTTGATGACGCCTACAATTTTGACTTTGTTTCCATCAAGCTGCATCAATCCTCTTTTCAAGGGTTCATAGATGAGTCCTAAAGCATCAACTATTTGTTTAGGCATAAGTGTGGTGCTAGCACCAGAATCAATCATGGCATTGCACAATAATTTATCCCCTACAATGAGCATTAAAAAGAAGGGTTGAGGCTTTGGATTATCTCTTACCTCAGTAGGGGCTTTTGCTGTGTTATTTGTAAGAACTTTGGTAGGAGATGGTTGATCAACAACCTTTGCTTTGGGCAATTGCTCCATTGGTGCCGAGCTTACATCTTCCCAAAGAGCTTTCGATAGTAGCGTCTTTTGTTCCGGGATGGCTAGAATATCCCATAGAGACACATTAGTGGATGATTTCTTCAGTTGTTTCACCACATTGAAAGGTGGCAGATTCATAGGTTTTTGCTCCTTTGCTCTTGTTATAATAATTTCCTTTCGTGGCTGATATTGCAGCATCACTGTCGAGGTACTAGGCATTTGGTCTGAAACATTTTTAGGTTGCTGACTGTTTAGTTAAGGGACAACTGGTTTGCTCATAAATCTCCTCTTTGATCGAGTGTTGTAATTAGATTGTACTTGCAATGTTTTAGATGTGGACGTGTCATTGGAAAACATTGCTTCTTCTCCCTCCATCCATGAAAAGAGTGTGTGGTCAGGAGTGATGTCCACTTCTTGCTCTAGTGACATCCCTTGTGTTTGTGCGGTGACCACCGCATTGTCCATTTGCGAAGAAGTATACACATAGCTTCTAGGGTCTAACGTTGTGGCTTGGCTGCATTGCTCTGCCACCTTTTGTTGTAAGTTGTCATGTGGGAAATTTTGGGGCATATGTGAATCGCCACAAGGGAAGCACTAGGGGTTGGTATCATATGCTAAATTGTTTTGTTATGTAGTCAACTCTCTATTCGAACATAGATTAGCACTTTGTAGAGAAGTGGGTACTGGTACCATTTGATTTGTTGTTTGTGCCTGTAGATTTGTGTGAGTGCCTCCTTGGAATTGGTTTTGTCGATAAGAGGACCTTCTACCTTGATAATTTTGATAGGTAAGCTTTGAAGGTATGACCTAGTTGCACTTGATAATAGTTATCTTATTGACAATAGTCCACAACATCTCCTTGAACTTGATCATCTCTTCTTTTGAAGAGCCGAATGTGGAGGCAACATTTTGTGATGCTCTCAGGTACATGTACATGGATTGGGGAGGAGTCGGTGCATTAGTAGAAGGAATCTCTTGGGAAGGAACTGATATCTTGGGGAATATAGGGATGATAGGCTGAGGCGACAACTTCTCAACATCTATCAAATTTTTCTTTGCTTTGATAGTGATGCTATATGCGCCTGGTAAAATGGTTCCGCCTAGAGACTAGATCATCATTGAGATGTTAGGATTGATGGCATTTAGGTAGAAAATGAATGCCAGATCTGGCAGCAGGCGGATATCAACCTGAATCCTTTGCTAGCTTGTACCAAGCATTGAAGTTAGCCATGGCTTCGTGCGGGGCTTGCTTTATGACCAAGAGCTAGTAATAAAGCAATGATCAATCTCCATTCAAAAATCTCTAATAGAAAGGCTCACTTAGATCATCCCAGGTACTAATAGTATTTTCCTGCAATGTGCAATACCAATCTAGTGCTTTACCCCTGAAAGAGGTGGCAAGCAATCTTAATGCCACATTTTGGGTTGTAACCCCATGTACTAGGCATACATTTGCAACATCTTGCAAATTTTTGGATGGTGTTCTTGAGCCATCTCCAGTGAATTTAGGTATAGCCTTTAGGGTAGAAACTAGGATAACATCCCAAATGATAGGCGCTATTGGTGCAACAAGAAGGCTTTTGGCATCCCATGCCACATAATTTCTATTACCAGTAGGCAACATGGCTAGCGAAAAAGGAAGGAGGAAGTGAAACATTTACTAATTGGGTTGTGGGTTGTACTGTCCCTAATGGTGGTACTAACAAATGAGGATTATTTTTTGTTTGGGATCTAGTAACAAGCCAATGGCTCATACACCCTTCTAAAAATTTGATTCATTTAAGTGCAGTCCCACTGGGTGTGCCAGGAAAAAGAAAAAACTATTGATGCCAAAAATTAGCAAGGTAACAACCCTTTGTGGGAAACTTAGTTTATGGGGAACCTATTGTGCTAAATTGAGTGACCTCCAAATTTTTAGAGACACTGACTTATTTTATGAATGGGGTTTTGGAATGGGAAAAGGAAGCAAATATAAAATAAAGAATCTAACTAAGGTGATGCGCTAGAATTTAGATTAAAAAAATGATAAACCTATCTTTTGGATATGATCTGCTTAGCAATTTACCATGTCCTAAAATAATAGAGATTGAAGATTGTAGCATGAATAGTTCATTTAATGACATACAATAATGATCCCACTCATTTACTAAAAAAAAGAGTCAAAAGACATGATCTGAACCAACAAATTTGCATTCAAATTATAGAAGTACAACAAAAAAACCATTCAAACAAAATGGCACAACATAAAGTTTATTAATAACATAAGAAACAAAGAGGACAAACAATGGCAAAGTTTGTGAGTCTTGCAATAATTTAAATAATACAAAGGCCCAGTCTCTCCAACAATCTTTTAATTCTAAAACTGGTGAAAAGCATATGATCTTCAAACTTGTAACCTAAAATATTAGAACCTTGGACTTGTAGAAACTAGAACTTGGAACCGAAGCAAAGAGCAACATTTATAGCAATCCTTCCACTGCTTGGTGAGTAGCAATTGAAAAGATCCAGAATCTGAGCAATGATGTCGAGGCAATGATCACCCTTGGCCATTGTAACCAAAAAGATTCAAGACATAGCATTTGGTCGCCCTCCATTTAGGTGCATCCCCTATGAATGATGGCAATGGTCCAGCAAATCCTCACGCAGACAAGTTTCACCCTTTGGGATAGGCGGTTAGAACACGTGGTAGCATCCCGCAACTTATAGTCTGCCTCATCCCTTGCGTTGAAGAAGTTTGTGCCAAAGAGACGCGTGGCAACATTTTGCTGCCTGTGGTCGATATTTCATTCTTTTGTTAAAAGCTTGCACAGAGAAGACACATAGAAAAATGTTTACTGTAGATGCTGGTGGTGGGGCCCACAAATCCTTATGTGAATGGGAGCTATGTGGCATGTGAACAGGGTCTGATGAGGAAGCGATCAAAATAACCTGTGGTGATGACACATGGGAGCATTTCAGGGGCCGCTAGAAGAGCAAGGAGAAAAGTCCTTCAGAGAGTGATAAGCAGACACATGGCAAAAATCATGACAATAACCAAAAAGGGGCCGATGAAAATTGTTGAAGGAATGGGATGGTGCATAGCCAAAAATAAAAACCCGAAGGGAGTATGGTGAATCTCGAATTCATAGAACTCTTTTCCATCTTATTACCCTTAAATTTTGAACATAAAGTTATTCAATGATTAAACCTTAATTATAGTAAATTCTTGATTCATAAATACCTCCTAATCTCAACTTATTTGTCTATCATATATGTTCATACATTAGTTTAACCATTTGATTATAAGCATTGTTTATACCAAACTTAATCTTATTGGTCAATAATAATTAATCTAAATATAAAACTACATATTTCCAAAGGATTTCCTTGACACAAAATCCTTTAATTATTAGTTTAAGTATCTATTACACTTACAAACCAGCAAGGAATTAAAAAAAATGTTTAGGAATTTTGTGCATTGATGTACTCTAAAATAGATTGCAAAAAATCATAACTATAGAACAATTGCATAACTATCACTTTATGGTTTATCAAGGTTTACAATATTCATTGTATTCCTCGAGTATAGTTAACTAGTCTCTGATCTTTACAACTGTCATATAAATCATAATGTTTTTGACTCTAAATTCATGGTGATGAGGCTATGGGTTTACCATTAACTTATCATACTAATTTTTTTCCTAAAATTTGAAATGTCTATGATGCAATCTACGCTTCACACAATGGTAATTTAAATATCATATCTTTTAAATCTAGCTTTCAAATAAATGCAAAAGCATTTGGATTATTAATTAATAAGATGCAATATAACTTACAATTTTGTCCCAACATGTTGATATGAATATTTTTATTTATTTAAAAACTAAAGTTCAAACCATAATGGTTAGTTCAACTCAAACAACACTATTTCTACCCATAATCTCATAATGTCAAAATGACAGTTGACAGTTTGCTAAAGGTTACATTTGTAATTGAGAAGTTTGTTGGGATCATCTTAAGCTATCAAGATAGATATTTAAGCTCATGGAAAACATTCTTTCGAAGCTCAGCTGCAGCCTATCATGGTCTCAAATTGGCTCAAACCAAATGTTATAAAAAAGTCTGGTTGGAGGGGGATTCTCTGAATATTATAAACAATTTGAAAAATAAAACTCCTCCCTCTTGGAATATTGAGTCCTTAATAAAGCATTCAATAGATGTTTTAAAGTCTTTTGATGAGGTTTATATCTCACATATCCTTAGAGAAGGAAATGGGCTTGTAGACATTTTTGCAAACATTGGTGTAAGAGATTTTAGGGAGTGGGGTCAAAATGATCCTCTTCCTATAAAGGCTATTACAATGATAAATAATGAGTGATGAGATCATTTGGATTAAATTCCTATTATGGTGGGCAATGTGCATGCTTCTCATCACATGGAAAAATGTTATGAATAAGTATGAGGTGCAAGATTTGAATCAAGAGTTTTGTACGGGTGTAGGGCGCTGTAGACAAAGGATTGTTATTTTCCCTTGTCCCAACTTTGGCCTCACATGGATTCTAGGTAATTTTGGCCTTGCTTTCTAGAGTATTCTTGGTTTTGGGATTAGTGTTTGTAAGTTGGTTCCTGGTGTGAATTGTGGTAAGATGGGGGGTGATAGAAATTGGGTTGAACCTAAATCTTGTGATGTTACGAAGGGAAAGGAGGTTTGGAATGTGCTGGTTAAGGGTGGTTTAGCTCCCTATCTAGAGAGACTTTATGGAAACAACCCTCAGGTTATGAACCTCTTTCTTAAGGGTTGGAATGATAGAGTGCTTAAGCTTTATGAGACTGAGTTTGAGGTGAATGAGGAATTCATTGTTGGAATTACTGGCATGCCTATGGACAGTATGAAGGTTTTCAGGGATAAAAAAGAGGCGCAAACTACAATAAAATTTTTCTTCAAAGGTGATGAGGAGAAGGACTTAAAGACTGCTAAGAGTGGCAGATATCAACGCAAATCCCTTAAGGCCTTATGGGGGGATGTTGCAGAGGAATTGATGCATTACATTACCCTGGAAGGTGGTTTCTAGGAAATGAGTAACTATCATTTAATTCTGTTAAATCACTTTCATCAAAAGAGGAGGGTTTCTTTCCCATTTTATCTTATGTCTCTTGATGCGGGGATTAAAGATCACAAGAAGAACCCAAAAAATCCTATTTTACATGTTGGGTTAATTCTCTCGATTTCTGATTATGCAAAATCTTTTAAGGTTCCCAAACCTATGGCTACCTCGAAAGGTAAATAGCATAAACCTGTTGAAGGGTATGATATGGCTTCCGAAGATGAACCTATTAGTAAAAGGGCCAAGAGAAGGAAACTAATTTTGGGAAAACAGGGTGAGTTAGAGGATGATGTGGAGTTTGTGTTGGATTCTCTTGCTTCTCTATAAGGGGGTCCACATTGCCATCCTTCAGGAAAGAAGAAAAAAGGGGAAGATTGTGATAGTGGTGGTTATTTAACTTGTAGTGATGAAGCTATTGCTGTGGTGTCGAGCAGGGGTCTAAAGATAAGGAATGACTTGTATGGAGAGGCCTCCTCACTTCCTCTAGCTACCAAGAAGAAGGATATTGGGAATGCCAGTGGGAAGAAAAGGGTTTTGTGGTCTGTGAGTCAGATTCTGGAGTAGGGTTTCCCTCTCACAATTGTGGGTGGCCTCTTTGCTGATGAATCTTCGAGTGTTCAAAAAAATTTGCAGATGAAAGAAAGTATGGGGTTGATGTTGGTGCTCCGGAGACCTAGGGTGAGGACCTAGAGAGGGTTATGAAGAGAAAAGTTGTGGCTAAGGGAATTGCGAGCTCCATCTGCAAGCTTAAGACTTTGGTTGCTGTGGAAAAAGGTAAGGAACCCCCTGTTGATAAGGATAGGATTAGTTCTTTTGAGGAGGAGGATGCCCTGGGGAAAGGGGTTTTTAATATTGATAGAGATGATATGTCTAATGTGCTTGGCACTATGTGTGAGGGGTCTATTGTTCTCTTTAAGCTTTTTAAGTGGTTTTTCCATGAGCTCAATAAAATGAATGTCAATGTCTTGGGTATGGTTAACAAGGCTGAGGGGTCCTCTATTTAGAATCAGATAGATAAGTTGTTTGACTCCTTGAACACTATGGCAGACACAATTACGGAGGAAACCCTCAAAATGAAGCAAAACATGGAAGAAAGAATCCTCATTCTTGAGGAACAAATGGGGAAAGTTTGGGACTCTGTGATGAGAGGTGGGGAGGGTCATAAAATTGTTGGTAATTGAATCTACTATTGTTGCTTCTCCTCTGGTTATTGCTAAGAAACAAAAAGATATTGCCCATGTTGATGAGGGCATTGCTGCTGGTAAGCAAATGGGTGAAGCTATTGTTGTTGGGAAAAGTGGTGAAAAAGGAATTGTTTTGATTTTAGAGGTAAATATGGGTGGTCCTAGAGCACATACTAAGAACAAATCTAAAGCTCAGGGAGAGGCATCTGGAAAGGAAATTTCTGATGTTTTTGATGATGCGCAAAAAGCTATAGACTACAACGTGGAGGTGGAAGACATTCTGAAAGGTATGTAGTGCTATTGGTTGGCCCTCCTTTTTGGCTGGTTTTTTGTTGATGGGTTGCTGTTGTGGGGCTGTTTGTTGGTGTATTGCTTTTATCTTTCTTTCAACTGCTTTCTTTTGTATAGGGTTCCTGGCCCCTTCAAAACCCATTTTTTACCTCTAATCAAAAACATTCTTTTGAAGCCACCAAAATATTGCCTTTCAAGACTAACTAGTAATTATTTTCAAATTACAAACAAATAAATCACCGAGCACCAATGTTTGTGATCAAATTATCTAAAATACTCTATGAATCCAAAGGCTACATCCCCTCAGAGCTTTATATATATATACACACACACAATGATTTTAAATTTTTTATTGCTTGACACTTTTCTCATATGGTGTGATTTTAAAATATACTAGCTATGACTAAAAGATAACGAACTATGCCAATGAAGCTAAAACTAGCATATATGTATTATTTATTAATAATATATATAGAAATGCCAAGAGATATCCTTCTCAAGGCGTCTATTTATATATTATTATTAATAAATAATAAATTCAAAAATAAAAGTGCAATAGACGCCTCGAGAAGGATATCTCTCAGCATTTCTATATATATTATTAATAAATAATATATATATGCTAGTAGCATTCACAACAAGACATGGATGGCAAAATTATTATTGCTAGGGTTAGGGTTAGAGTTATCATTATCGACATGCCTATTGCACTGAATTATATTTTCTTTGTATTTAATTTTGTAATTTTAAATTAATTTTAGATATGCAGTTATTATGAAAATCCTTTATATTAGATTGTATATTTAAGATGACTATATTTTAGTTATTTACTATTAAATTTATAGTAAAAGTGTGGACACAAAAAAAAAGTAACCCTTCTACTTTTTCTCCTATTTAGCCCCTCCTTGTGATTTTGGCTTGATTTTGCCTTGATTTAATGTTGTAATATGATTAATACATTCACATTAGGTCTTGGGCCCTGACAAATTGAATAAAATGCATGTCTTGTAAAGGTGTTGTAAAGTGTTGTAAATGACTTTTACACTTTTCTATATTAAGCATCTAATTCTAGTGGACATATTTTCCCTTAATAAAATATTGTAAAATGTATTTAATTATATTCTCACATTAATCTAGAAGGCTTGTAAATTAAACCTAATTTTAATCTAGTGTTGTAATGTGTTTTACACATTCACATTGCATATTGTGCCTTTATAGGCTATGTGGACCTCGTTTTAATGTTGTATACATAGTGTGTTTAATCACACTTTCACATTGAAGTTTGTGTCTCTAGCCCTAATTACCCTTTTCTTCTATAATTAAATAAATCTTAAATTTATTTAATTATTTCCCCCTTTCCCTCCAATATCAAATAATTATTTTTAATTATTTAATATTTGGTCCTTCCCCCACTTTTGAATTAAATATTATTTTAATTCAAAAGTTAATTTTTCCCTCTTCTTCTATAATTAAATAATTATTTTAATTATTTAATTATTCTTTCCCTCTCCATTAAATAATTGTTTTTAATTATTTAATGTTTGACACTCCACCTTTCCTCTATAATTAAATAATTATTTTTAATTATTTAATTATTTGTTCTTACCTTTCTTTAATAAATAAAATAAATATTTTATTTATTTCTCATATGTTGGCCACCTAAATTAAATAATTTTAATTATTTAATTTTCTCCAACAACCTCTTTTTCTGTGCCAGTCTTATCTTCCACCTCAAGTCTTTATCTATCCATGTCTTTCTTCTCTCAATTAACCTCCACCCTTGATTAAATTATTTTCTAATTTATTCTTGGCCCTTGATCATGATCCTTATTCTAGCCTGTCACTTAACTCTTCTCTCTAAAGGAGACCTTTCATCCATCCATTATCCAAGCAATTCATTCATCATTCATTCATATCATCAAGTCAAGCAAGCAAGAACCAAGCATTCAAGATAGCATTCAAGTTCACTTCCAAGGCATTCAAGGTTAGATTCTTCATCAATTGTTACATTTCAAGATCCATCATCATGGCAAGGTTTTAATTCCATTATTTCATGTTCATGCTTCATTTTATTTCATCATTTGGTTTAATCACCTAAACGAGGTTTGACCAAGGAAAACCCTTATTCCTCAACAATCAACATTTTCTCTCTTCCTTTGTGTGATTGTAGATTTAGGTGCTTCGAAGGCTTGGAGAACACCTACAAGTCAAATTCTGCAGTTTTAGACCCAAATTTGCATTAGGAGTAGAAGTGCAGATTGAAGACTACAGTTTCCTATGCTGAATTTCCTGAAATCTAGAAGTGGACTAATTCACCATTAGTGGCAAATAATTCCCACTACATAGGCTAAAAATAGCAATTTTGTAGATCTGAGTACCCAGTTGTCTGAAACCTATTTCGACAAAATCTTCCTGAAACAAGACTAATTCGCTCAGCTTGGTATATGAGTCCCAAGAGGCTTCAACAATGACGTTTACAGGATTCCAGAACTCCTCTCCATCACTTTCCAGTTTTTAGGTGTACACCTCAAATCTCAATAATTTTTGTTATTGTTTGCTTACATTTTTAGGTCTTCTTGCATACTACACTATGTTTTCAAACATCTTGCATTTCCCTAATTTTCATTAATTTATTCAATATATTTTATTAGTTTTCAACATTTAGAACATTTTGTTTAGATACATTTCAATCATATTTTCATTATTCTTGATTGGGGACATTACGATTTTTGGTATAACTCTCTCCTTTTAGGTGCAAAACCCTAGAAGAGTAAGAGAGCCCTATAGTGTCAAAAATCCTTTGTCCACATTTTGGTGAAACCACCTTTAGAATACCTAATTTTCTGATTTGGAGTACCTCATCATCCTAGATCTAGCTAGCATTTCCTTTGCATTAGTTAATTGACATCTAGGGCTTTTAAAATTTTGCTTTAGTGAAAGTGCATATAGGTTGCATTTTTGCATCTCAAATCATTAATTTTTTTTGAAATTTTGTATTTTCATTTTAGGTCTACATCATACGACACAAAAAACATAGAAATCAATCAAAAAAATATGAGTATTCTAACAAAAATCCCCACTAGGACTCATTCGCCACCATGGGTGAATTCATCCCTTTACACCCCTGCAATTGCATTTCACGACATTGAAAACACTATTTTTGCACTTCTATTTCTTGCCAGTAACTATTGGTTACATTCTAGTTACATGCATTTCATTACATTTAGCTTAATTTGGCTCATTTCATGCATTGCTTAATTTCAAATTTACATTCCCACATTGTTGCATAGTGTGATTAGTTAATTATCATCTAAAAATTGTATTTAATTTTAGCCCTTTACATTGCATTTTGAGTTTGCATAGATTGTTCTTCAAACATGTTAGTATCTATCATTTCCAAGTTTGCAAAGAAAAAGTTAGTTAATAAGCATGTTAGTTATTCCTTCAATGCATTCCATAGTTATGATAGTCTCTTAGCACAAGAGAAGGATTAATGCTTTCCTTAAACATACACCCCATACTATCTCTCCTATTTGTGAGGATGTTATGATAGAAGAAAATACAAACATAGATACTCATGATGATCATAATTATTCTTCTCCCAATACCTCTCCTTTTAGTGACAAAGGTATCTTGGTGAAAGAAGATACAATCATTGAGAATCATGAAGATCTTGCTTGTTCTTCTCCTCATCCCCCTTGGGAAGATATCACAACACAAGAGAATGCAATAGTAACTAATGGGGATTGATCTAGGTGGATCTCGAAGACCTCAAAATTCAACCAACTCAAAATCTCCCGGAACCAACATCAATGCATAGAGCTCGTGAAGACAAACTCGACACAGCTTGTTTTGTGTAAAACAGAGTTCATATGTGCGAGTTATGTTTGGTCAAAGTTTTAGTCAAATGATGATGCCAACATGTGACATGGAAATTGACTAGATGGTGACGTGGAATTGCAGGTTATGTGGAAAAAACTCTCACAAAATTTCACATACCATGCTTTATTTTTTAAAATAAAGTGTGGAGGCTTATTTTATCTCACAAAAAATCCATAGGATTTTGTGGGATTCCAAGAGGATTTGGTGGGATCGGATTTTGTGGGATTAGTGGATTTGGTTGGATTAAAACAAAATCTCATAAAAAAAGAAAAAAAGATTAACCCCTTTAATAAATGAATAAGCCCAAATGGTTATTAAATAAAAGAATAAAAACAAATACCTAAAACAATATAACCCATAAATGGAGAAATGACAAGGGCATTATAAACAAATTTCAAATGGGTTTTAAAAGGGTTGTTATTATTTTTTGTAAATGAACAGTATTTGTTGGTAATTTGTTATTTTATTTAATATGATGGTTTTTGGCCTTTTTAGCCAAAATTATGTATAAAAGGGGGGTAGGAGTGTGAGTTTTTCATTCAGAAATTTAGAAGTTCAGGTGTGAGAGTGTTCTCATTGAGAGGTTCTGAGAATTTTGTAAGCTAAGTAGTCTCTTGTATGGAGAGATAAAAAATTAATGAGTCTTTTTGAGAGAATATGAGTAGTCTCTTAGAAAAATAGGAAGAGATAAAAACTCATTGTTTTCTTTGAGAGAATTTTCATGACTTTTAAGTCATTTGTAAAGGCTCGATGCCTCATGTTTTGTACTCTTGTTGTGAGAGTGAGTTGCAGTTTCATTGCTTAACATTGTGAAGGTGACGAAGGAGTTAGGCACAAACATGTTGCCAGATAGATCTTGTCATTGTAGTGTGGAAGCGGGAAGAGCTTGAAGTGAGACAATCTTCCTTGGTAGAAAATTGTAACTCAGTGAAAGACCATGGTGATGTAAAAGAAATTGCATCATAATAATGGAAACGATCATGCATATTTGTAGATATGGAGACGTAGCAAGAGTATGGTGAACTCTGTTATCAAATCTTTTCTCTCTCTTTTCTTGGTCAATGATTTTTTCAGATTCTTTACTTTCCTACATTTTATGTGTTTATTTGCTCAATTCACAAGTAACGTCAGTTTCGATCTTAAATTAAATATGTATCTTGGTGAATCTAATAGTTGTTAAGTGATTCATAGTAAGGAGTTTACAAATCAAAGATGATAGATTGGTCTTAAATAATAAAATCTTTAAGGTCTATAACAACCCTCTTTATGATCCTTCCCCTACTTATCCCACTTTGGAAGACATTAGGGAACAAAGGAATGAAGTTGTAAATGATCATGATAATCATACTTATTTTTCTCCTATTTTCTCCCCTAGTTGTAAGGAAGATGCTTTGATGTTAGAAAATACAACCAATGAAAATCATGAGAATCTTAGTTGTCCCCATTCACATAAGGAAACCCTTATTGAGCAAGATAGTGCAACCATTGATCATTCCCCTACTTGTGATGAAGTCATTGTGGAAGAACCCATCTTAGAATGTCAAGAAAATCTAGTCTATAGTTCTCCTAAACACTCTCCTAACAGGGAAGGTAACATGGTGCAAGCAAACATCAACACTATCATATGCAAACCAAAAATCAATCACTTTGAAGCATCCTAAATTGCTTGATATGGATCAAGCCTTGAAGCCAATGTTAGGAGTTTATGACAAATCACCTTTTACTCCTCAAAACAAAAAGGTTACATGTGATATGATCAGTACCAAGAAAAACAATATAGAAAGTCAAAAGTAAATTGAAGAATCCACAAAGTTATTGGAGGAGGTTTCATAAACCTTTGATTTCATACCTATATCCATGGGAGAATACAAGATCATAACAAAAGAGCCTAAAAAGAGCAACAAGAACTTGGTAACAGTAATACAAAATTCAATAGCATCCTCTTCAACCACCTTACAAGAAAAGACAATATCCAAGGCAAAATTTGAGGAAATTGAACAACCCCCAACTCCAACAAAAGACACAAAACTTGGGAAAGGATGTGATGCTATAGAACAATGTATCCATGTCCCTATAAGACCTAAACTACAAGAAATCACTAATGATCTTGGTTATTTTCCCTCAAAACAAAAACCTTCAATCAATGTCAAAATCGTCACAAACAATTCTTCCAAAACAACCTTAACCTTGGTACACTTGAAATTGATAGATATCTCATTAAAAATGTATCAAGTAGAAACTTTGTTTACTTATCACCATAAATAACATTAGTTGTTGCTCCTTGCCATGTAATAGTTGTAGGATCATAGCATACTCACTATTGCAAGGAGCAACATATAATCCTCCATTCCAGGCTCACCTTTGTCCTGTACTAAGTGGGGGAAAGGGGTTAAGTAGCCTTGTCCTTGTATGTCACTTGTCATTGTATCTTTTTGTTTGTTCATTAACCTTTCATGAACACAAAGAGAAAGCTTGGGTTGTGGATGACATGCCTTAAGTCGACTTGCATGTGGCATACTTATTCATGATGTAGCTCAATTTGGAAACATATGACCTGGCATAGGGCTTTCTAGGTTGGCTCTCATGTCTTCTTTCATATTACCATTTATCATTGGATACTTTAAAAGCAATTTCTCATAGTGATGGTGTAGCAACCACTTTGAAGTGAGGGCATACAATGATGACATCCTTTGACAAAAATTTCATGGTGTGATTTTTCTTTTTTCTTGTGATGTGTCCTCTTCTTGGTGGTGTCATTGGGTTTGATACCATCCAAGAGTGTATGATCAACTGGCATGATATGATGCAAATGAGGCATCCCATGGGAAATGATCTAACACTTTGACTTGTCCTCTCTTGGAGACATTAGGCACAATGCTCCCTAAGAAGATGACCTTACTTGAACAAAGCAAAATCCCCTTTAACAAATTTTTTACGTAACTTTCAAAAGTACTTACAATTTTTTTTTTCATTGTGGTGCCTTATCAACGTTATCTGGAGGATAACTTTGGTATGGTTGGTATAATAGGAAGCCAACACTGGCATGACTTTCTCATTACATGGTGGGAAGCTGACACACTGGCATTACTTTCTCACTAAACCACTTCGTTGGGACAACTCACCTTGTGGACAAATTGATGTTCCATGGCCCCAAAGTGAGTGCATATTTTCCACCTCATTCTTATTCCTATTTAGTTCTTGCTAATTTCATGATTGTGTATCGTGTTTTGCTGCATATTATACACCTTGTGCATGTCCTTTGTTCTTATGTTGGTTTGACTTAGGATCTTTGATCCCAGGGGCTCTACCACTTCCTCAATCTTTGTCATCCTAAACCATCCACATTAGTACAATTGGACCCCCCTCTTGAATGTCTACTTTAGTGTGAGTTTGAAGCAAGTTCATCCTCTCACTAAAGTGGGGGCTAAATGCAACACGAAAAAAGTAACCCTTCTACTTTTTCTCCTGTTTAGCACCTCCTTGTGATTTTGGCTTGTTTTAATGTTGTAATATGATTAATACATTCACATTAGCTCTTGAGCCCTGGCAAATTGAATAAAATTCATGTCTTGTAAAGGTGTTGTAAATGACTTTCACACTTTTCTAGATTAAGAATTTAAGTCTATTGGACCTATTTTCCCTTAATTAAATATTGTAAAATATATTTAATTATATTCTCACATTAATCTAGAAGGCTTGTAAATTAAACCTAATTTTAATCTAGTGTTGTAATGTGTTTTACACATTCAAATTGGATGTTGTGCCTTTCTAGGCTATGTGGACCTCATTTTAATGTTGTAGAGTGTATTTAATCACACTTTCACATTGAAGTTTGTGTCTCTAGCCCTAATTACCCTTTTCTTCTATAATTAAATAATTATTTTAATTATTTTAATTATTCTTTCCCTCTCCATTAAATAATTGTTTTTAATTATTTAATGTTTAACACTCCACCTTTCCTCTATAATTAAATAATTATTTTTAATTGTTTAATTATTTTGTTCTTACCTTTCTTTAATAAATAAAATCAATATTTTATTTATTTCTCATATGTTGGCCACCTAAATTAAATAATTTTTATTATTTATTTTTCTCCAACAACCTCTTTTTTTGTGCCAATCTTATCTTCCACCTCAAGTCTTTATCTATCCATGTCTTTATTCTCTCAATTAACCTCCACCCTTGATTAAATTATTTCTAATTTAATCTTGGCCCTTGATCACGATCCTTATTCTAGCCTCTCACTCAACTCTCCTCTATAAAAGGATACCTTTCATCCAGCCATTATCCAAGCAATTCATTCATCATTCATTCATATCATCAAGTCAAGCAAGCAAGAATCAAACATTCAAGATAGCATTCAAGGTCACTTCCAAGGCATTCAAGGGAAAATTATTCATCAATTGTTGTAGCATTTCAAGATCCATCATCATGGAAAGGTTTTAATTCATTTATTTCATGTTCATGCTTCATTTTATTTCATCATTTGGTTTAATTACCTAAACAGGGTTTGACCAAAGCAAACCCCTATTCCCTAACAATCAAAATTTTCTCTCTTCCTTTGTGTGATTGTAGATTTAGGTGCTTTGAAGGCTTGGAGAACACCTATAGGTAAAATTCTATAGTTTCAGACCCAAATTTACATCAAGAGCAGAAGTGTAGATTGAAGACTACAGTTTCTTGTTCTGAATTTCCTGAAATCCAAAAGTGGACTAATTCACCATTAGTGGTGAATGAGTCCCATTGCATAGGATGAAAGCATGAATTTTGTAGATTTGAGTACCTAGTTGTCTGAAACCTGTTTCGACAGAATCTTCTTGAAGCAAGATTGATTTGCCCAGCTTGGTGTATGAGTCTTAGGAGGCTTCAATAGTGACTTTTATAGGATTCCAGAGCTCCTCTCCATCAGTTTTTAGTTTCTAGGTGCACACCTCAAACCTCATTAATTTCTGTTATTGTTTGCTTACATTTTTAGGTCTTCTTGCATACTACATTGTGTTTTTCAAACATCTTGCATTTCCTTAGTTTTTACTCATTTAGTCAATATCTTTTATCAGTTTTCAACATTTAGAACATTCCATTTAGATACATTTCAATCATATTTGCATTAGTCTTGAGTGGGGACATTGCGATTTTTGGTATAGCTCTCTCCTTTTAGGTGTAAAACCCTAGAAGAGGAAGAGAGCCCTACAGTGCCGAAAAACCTTTGTCCACAAAAAAACTTAAATTTATAATATCTTTTTATAAATATATATAAATTTTGAATAAAAAATAATATTATTTTTTTCTTTTAGGTCAAGGAGTATGCTAGGTGATATGGCTCGAGCTCAGGGTTTGTAATGGTCAAATGCAGGGTTTTGGGCTACAAGGTTTTAGGATGGTATTAGAGGAATGTGACAAGTGGACAATGACGGGGTTTGACATCTAGAAATATGGGCCTGACTAGAAAATACTTTTCAAAATAACACCCGTGTTGAGGGGAGGGTTCGTGAGGGATGAAGGCTTGAAAATGACAAGCTGGGCTTTAGGAGCTATTAGGGTAGAGGCGGTTATAGGAACAATGCTTTTCGTAGGCTGCAAAAAAATGGAGGTGGCTTCAGAGGAAATGGTGGGCAGTCAAGAATGGAAGAAATTGGTAGGGATATAAACCCTAATAGAAGGAAGAGCTTCACTAAAGAAGTTTTGGAAAAGAAAAAAGTTTGATTTAGAATGGGAGGAAGATAGGGAAGAGGTGAAGAATGGAGAAGGTAAGAAGTTGGGTAAGGAGAATGACAATGGTATTTCGGGCGGACGGGCTACTCTGGTGGTTAGTGCAGTAAAACTACAAGCAAAGGTCTTGAGATTAGAAAATCTGGGATTGTTTGGGAAGCGGTATGGTATGGATTTGAACTGGGATTACTTAGTTAATTGGTGGAAGTCAAAGTTGGGTTTTGAGCTACAACTTAAAACTCTTCATAATGGTTTTTTTTGGTCATTTGCCTAACTAGGGATTTAAGGGAGGAAATAGTGAATGGAATTTGGGTGTTGGATGACTGTGGTTTTTATTTGAGGCATTGGAAAGTTGGTTTCAACCTCGCAACTCATGTTTTAGAGGCAGTGCAAGATTGGTATAGTTTGCCAAGCCTTCCCACAAAATACTGGGAGCCAAGTATTCTAGAGGAAATTAGGAATCATTTGGGAACTTTTGTTTGTGTTGAAGAATGGAAGAAGGTGGGTGAAGCTCATACCCATGTACAGATTTGTGTGGAGAATAACCTGGTTCAACACCTTTATGAAGAGATAGAGCTAATTTTAGATTATGGTAGTTGGATTCAAAAGTTGAAGCGAGATACCTTCACTCGTGATAGCTTAGTGTGGCCTTTGGTTTGTAGGTGGACTATAAGCAAGGAAGGGAAATCAAAAGTGTCAGAAAACATGGAAGTTTGCAAAGAGAGAGGGCTTTCAGAAAAAAGGGCATCACTGTAAATGAAACAACCAATGTTAATGTGGAACCCCAAGTTGACAAGCAAGGGGTAGATCAAGGCACCCTTCCCTTGCAGTTAACCCAAAATGAGGAAAATGATTTGAAGAATTTGACCAATATGACGTTGGAGCAGTTGGATAATCAGAACACAACTCTGGAGGAGAAAATTTTGGAGGCATTGGACATATTAGGAGAAGATTGTTGTAATGTGGAGCTAGATTCTTTAGTAGATGTTGGCAAAGAGTTGTTAGTTTTGGTAGAGGCTGCCACAGCTAATGCATGGGGGCTTGTGGATGACATGGAGTCAAAGAATCTGGGTGAGATGAATCTTCCAACAGGAGTGTTTGTGGGTTTTGATTCAAAGAGTCCTCAGTTAGCGAAGAAGAGAAAACTCTCACAAGGCTTAGTAGAAGCAAGGTTAAAGCTGGGAATTCATTAGAAGGATATGGCCAAATCCTTGCCGAATTGTGGCAAGAATAAAAAGAGAAGTAGGATCTCTAACATGGAAAAGTGGAAGTGGGATGGGGATGAGAATGGACAACAAAAAATTGATTCAATGATGAAGGGAAGAGCGATGCTCTTCTTGAACAAAAATGAAGCTCCTAACCTAGAATATTAGGGGCTTAAATGCCCCTAACAAATGGTGCCTTTTAAGGCATGTCATAGAATCTAATTAAGCAAAAAAAATTCTCTTTCAAGAAACAAAATTGGGTGAATAGGATCTCAATAAATTTAGCAAGAAATTAAAACATTGAAAGTGGTTGGGTGTTGGAGCTGAAGGTGCCTTAGGCGGATTGTTAACCATTTGGAAACCTCAGTTGGTCCTGGTGGAAGATTTGATTGCAAGAAGGCATTAGATGGTTTGTTGGGTAAGAAGTTTGTCTTCCAATCTTAAGTTTATGCTTATTAATGTTTATGGTCCCTCTTTGTGTATGCTTAAAAGAGTGGTTTGGAAAGAATTGGATGCCGTTCTTAATAGTTTTGACCAAGAGTTTTGTATTGTGGGAGGGGATTTTAATACTATTTTGAGGCCTGCAGATAAGAAAGGAGGTGTGGGTAGAGCTTTTCAATCACAATTATATTTTCAGAACTTTGTAGAGAGGATCCCGCCAATGGAAATTCATACTACTAATGGAAGCTATACATGGACCAATCGAAGGAAAGGTTTTTGTAGTATAGCAGAAAAGCTGGAGATATTTTTCTTCAGGGGTAACTTAAGTCTTTTTCCTTTTAGTCTTGAAAGTAAAATCATTCCAGGAAACAATTCTGATCATTTTCCAATTCAATTGTGTATTGATGGTGATAAGGGGCCGACTCGATGCTGTTTCAAGTTTGAGATGATGTGGTTTAAGGACCCCAACATTATGGGAAAAATATAAACTTGGTGGAAGGAGTGTACTCTGGGGGGATCCAATATGTTTAACATTTTCACTAGGTTGAAATATGTTAAGCAATGTTGAAGCAATGGAATAAGGTTGAGGAAAAGATTAGATTGGAAGAAGAATTAGATGTTCTGTTAGAATCTATAATGCAACAAGGCATGGATGATGTGTGTTTTGAATAGGAAAAGGTACTGAATAGGAAATTGAATGATTTGTTGGCAAAAGAAGAAATTTTCTAGAGGAAAAAATTGAGAGAAACCTAGCTAAAGGCGAGGGATAGAAATACCAATTTTTTTCATAATTCAACTAAAGATCAAAGAGAGGTGAACTGAGTTAGTTGTATTAAGATGACATATGGTAATCTTTTGGAGGACCCTTATGAAATTAGAGAGTCAGTAGTTGGCTTTTTTCTAAATCTTCTAAACGATTGGGAATGTTCAAACTTAGAAGCTCAGGGAAAAATTCTAAAAGATATTCCTAAGCTAGTTACTCTTGCGTAGATGGAGCTTTTGAATACCAAATTTTTGGAGGAAGAAATTGAGGTGGCGACATTTGACCTGTAGCCTGAGAAGGCCCCGAGCCTAGATGGCTTCCCTGTGACCTTTTTCTAGAAGTGTTGGGATTTGGTTGGTAAAGAGGTGGCTGAGGCAATTGAAGATTCAAGGAGTTCAAGAAGGATTCTTAGAGAATTGAATAATACCTTAATATCCCTAATTCCAAAGAAGGATAAGCTAGAATCGTGGGATGAATTTTGACCAATTTCACTTTGTAACACAATTTACAAAATTATGGCAAAAGCAGTGGAAAATCGGTTGAAGTTGTTACCAGTTATCATTTCAGATGAGCAAACTGGCTTTGTTCCAAGTAGATAGATATTTGATGGAGTCATAATAGCATAAGAGGTCATTCACTCAGTTCAGAAGACTTAGAAACCTGCGATGCTAGTGAAACTAGACATTAAGAAAGCCTATGATAGGGTAAATTGGAGATTTTTGTTTAAAGTCTTGGAAGCCTTTAGGTCTCAAAAGGATTGGTTGGACTAGATCTTTGGTTGGATCTCAAGTTCATGGTATTCGGTGTTAGTGAATGGGTCTCCAGAAAGTTTCTTTGTAGCCTCTAGGGGTTTAAGGCAAGGTGATCCACTCTCTCCTTTTTTGTTTATAATTATGGCAGAAGCTCTAGGGTGTGCATTAGAGAATGCAAGATGTAATGGTTGGGTGGAGGGTATTCAAGTCACAAGTGGCCTTCCTTCAATAACGCATCAAAATTTTTCCAATGATACAATGTTGTTTGGTTCTGCATCAGAAAGGGAAGCAAGGAGGATTAAAGGTATTTTGGATAAATACTTCCAGGCTTCGAGATAGGACGTAAGTGTGGCAAAGTCAGAGGTCTTCTTTTTTAATACTTCATGTGTGAAAGAAATGCAGATTTTAAGGATTCTTGGCTTCAAAAAAGGTCAATTGCCATGTAAATATTTGGGTCTCCCACTTGATAAGGGAACTCAATGTGGAGGTTCTTGGAATTCTTTAATTGAAAGAATTAAGGAGCGTCTTTCTTCCTGGAAGAATAGGTGGTTATCTTCGGCTGGTAGGTTAACTATGCTAAAATCGGTGATCTCTGGTCTTCCAATTTACATGATGTCTTGTCTACCACTACCAGTAGGCATTAGAAAATCCCTTAATTTGGAAAGGTAATTTGGACTAGAAAAAATTTCATTTAAGTGAAATGGTAGAAGATATGTGAGAAGGAGGAGGATGGGGCTGGCATAAAAAATATTCTTTGCAAAATAAGGCAATGGGTGTAAAATTCACTTGGGTGATTCATTCTCAACCAAATCTAAAGTGGGTAAAAATTGTTCAAGCTAAATACTTGGAGAAAGATCTGCATTGCTTTCTTACAGCGAAATCCCTCCCAAGTGGATCCTGAGTTTGGAATTTCATTAGAAATTCTAGGGATCTGATTATGGATTTTTTAACTGGGGAGGTGAAAGACAGAGGGGATGCATTATTTTGGGAGGACACGTGGGAAGGTTTTCCAATTTTAGCAGAGAATCTAGCTTTAGGTCGGATAAGAGAGAAAGCAGTTCAAGCTTGGGGAACTAAGGTAAGGGATTATTGTGATGCTTCCTCTTCAGTGAAGGATGGCCTTTATAAGTGGAAATAATTTTGCTTGTTGGATTTTTCAGAACAAGAGGTGGGTGTTATTGAGCAAGTGTCATCAGAGAGGCATATTTGGAGAAGACAAGGAAGAGATAGGTTGAGATGCAATGCTTCACCATCAGGGGTTTATTCAGTTAAAATTGGTTATGATATTCTAGCATCTTCAGGAGTTGAGGCACCAATTCTTCCGATTCAACTGTGTTGGAATAAGGCTTGTTTACCTTTAAAGCAGGTATTTTCACTTGGGTGGTGGCATAGGGTAGAGTTTTAACATAAGACAAATTTGCTAAGTTGGGTTTTTTTAGCCCTTTGAGATGCCCCCTTTGTCAAGAAGAGGAAGAAACAGTGGTCCCTAAAAATATTTTTGAATGGCTAAAATATTGGCCTTCTCAATTCAAGCATTCTTTGTTTGGATATTTATGGGTGTCGAGTCCATCAATAGTTATCTGGGAAGTTTGGAAGGAGAGGAATAGGCACATCTTTCAGGATAAGGAGATGTCTATCCCTAGGTTGCAATGTAAGATTGAGGCAAGCATTATAGAATTGTTCAATGCGAGATTGGGAGAATTGAATCCAAAGAAAGGGGACTTTACAGAATGGCATTCGTGGATTCTAAAGAATTGGTGTGGTTTGAAGACTTTAGTTTGTGGGGACTATGGTTGGGCTGCCTTTGTGGAAGATTGCAAAAAGGTAGTTCGGTTTCCTCCAGAACTAGGATGGGTAAAACTAAATTTTGATGGTGCTAGCAAGGGTAATCCAGTGCCCTCTAGTGTAGGGTGCATAGTAAGAAATCCTAATGGAGAGGTTTTGGGAAAATTAGTGAAGTCCTTACCAGTGGGTACGAATAATGTTGCAAAATTTCAAGCTCTTTTGTTGGGTCTAGATTTATGCCATGAATTGGGGGTGCCTCATTTAATAATTGAAGGGGATTCTTCTATTGTGATTAATGCGTTAAGATCCAAACAAATTCAGAATTGGAAACTTGGAGAATTGTTGGATGCTGCTTTGGCTCGAGTTGATAGGTTGGATCAAGTAATGTTCAATCATACTATGAGGGAAGGGGATGTTGAGGCAGACATTTTGTCGAATTTAGGTGTTTCAGGTCTATATTTAAAAGTAGTTAATAGAGGTTGAATAAAACAAGTGGGTAGTATGGAGGGTGTCCCTCCGAGGTGTAGAGGGAGGTGGCATTGGTTGCCATAGTGGACGAGTGTCAAGGTTTGGTGTGGTGTGGTGGCAAGGATTATGGAAAGGTGTGTCAGGGAATGTCTTGTCGATGGCTCTTGGCATGATGTCGAGGACATATATGGCACCTGCCTCCATGCATTGTCATGAGCAAACATTATGGGGAAGGATTTCCTCCTCCTTGCAAGGATGCTCTGCATGTTGGATGGGGTACCATTCATGGATGATGACGATGGTCTTGCGAGTTGTGTCTCCTTATTTATGGAAGGCCAAAGCCATTTTTGGCTTGTAGTTTTCTTAACAGGCGGGTGTGGTGTTTGTGGACATTTGTTTTCTCTAAGGTCGAGTGCATTTGAAGTAGAAAGGCAAATGGAGAAGGGTTCAAAATTTGTGATTGAGGTTTCGGTGTCGGGTCTAGCTTGTTTTGGGGCAATACACTGATTTCTTTGAAATTGTCAACGAGACAAGCTGTGTTAAGGGAAATCGTAGACCAAAGATTAAAGAGAATTTTGGTGAATAATGATCCATTGGTAGTGGCAGTGGAAAGATGGTTCTGGGCTCGGGACATTTGGAGAATGGGGAGTATGGGTGAGATAATTTGCATGTCTCTTTGCATTTCTTGGCTTCTCTTTTGGATTTGAGGATTCAGAAGGTTGAAGCAAAAAGAATTTGGGTGAAAGTGTTCTAGGAGGACTTGGTAGAAGGCGTGGATGAAGCTCTAAGTGTGGTGATTGAAGGCAAATGATGTTCGAGGGCTTGTGATATGGAACGACTTCAAACAAAGGACATAGTAAAGATTTATCCCTTTCTTCTGTATTTGCATGGTCTAGGTTTGATGTGTCACCAAATGTTAGTAGGGGCAGTGGTTGAATTTCTAAAGAAATTCTTTGGCTTGATAGCAGCTAGGGGAGTGGATTGGAAAATAGAGTTTGGGGAATTTGAAAAATTGAACAAGTTTCTTTAATGTAGTTGTTGGTAGTTTTTTGTGCTTTGTGGGTGGGGTTTGTTTGTGCTTGTCTGGTGGAAAACCTTGGTAGTGGCTTAGTATCTAAACTAGTTTTTTGTAATTGCTCATGTTCTTGTAGTTTTCCTGTGTATATGGTAGACTTATAGCTTGGTTGTTGGGCTTCAGTTGCTGATTGTAGAAGGTGGTTGGTTTTTTGGCTTTTTGAGGAACTTTTCCTACTAGGCAAACGCTTGTATTTTGCTTTAATTAATATAAATATACTCATCTTACGTATAAAAAAATATTAATTTTTTCTTTTTGAAATGTTTTCAATTTTTTCAAAATTATTAAATATTTTTTATGTTTTAAATATATTAATTTAGAAACATGTTTTTCTATATTAATTGGTATTAGGGTTATGCTTTGATTTTAGGGTTAGTGTTAGTGTTAGGGTTAGGATTAGTATTAGGGTTAGCTTGAGGGTTAGGGTTAAGGTTAGACAAAAAATTGAGGGTTAAGGTTGGGAATAATTTTATTATTGGGAATAGGGTTAGGGTTAGGTTTAGAGATAAAATTGACATTAGGGTTGGAGTTATTATTAGGGTTAGGATTAGAGTTAAGTTTAGGATAATGTTTAGTGTCAAAGTTACAATTACAATTAGGGATGAGCATTACAATTTGGATTGAGGTTATCATCACAATCTTATATATATAGATAGTTTTAGTGTTAGATTTATTGTTTATGTTATGTGTAGATAGTTTTAGTGTTACATTTATTATCAACAAATAATTTATTCTTCAATTTATTAAAGAATTACCCAAAATTTTATCTGCCACATATATATATATATAGAACAACAAAAGGGTGATGCACATTAAGTAATGATAATTTAAAATTGAATATAAAGTAAAAACATTTGTAATATGAAAAATATAATCTTGTTCATATTATAGATAGGACTACAATTCAAATTAGATTTAAGCATATGAATAGAGATATTTGGATTGAAGAAGACATTGCTTAATGACACATCAATATATAGACATTTCAATTTTGATAAAATGAATAATAAAACATTATCATACTGATAAATACTAATAAGAAAAGATTTATAAAATTCTTTTTAAATCAGATTTAGTCATATATACATTGTGTAAATAGTTTGTAAAGATCAGTCCAAAAATATTAAAAAAATATTATCTATCATAAAATTAAATAGTTTGAAAACAATATCACATAATCAACCATGGATGAATTGGTAACAACTCTACATTATCATGTTCCCGAGGAATACTTCACACTTTGATTATCACATTGGACTTCACAACATACAAGCTAGGTGTCCCATAATGTGCATGTAACAACCTGAATGATAGTATGACACGGTGCACCTCAAATCTGATGGGGTAGTTGAATCTAAATACAACAAACAACCATTCCTCAAGTGTACCCATGTGATTACTAATTTGATATTTTCCAGGCTTAAGGAATCTCATGAATTTCATGCTAAGCTCATTTGAAAGATTATGCACATTGATGATCAAATCGTTATAAAATATACTAGCTATGACTAAATATGGTGTGATTTTGAAATATACTAGCTATAAATAAAAGATAATGAACTATGCTAATGAAGCTAAAATGAATCATTATAACAATAATTTAATGATTTAAAATTTGACACCCAAAAACTGTATAAAGAATGGCGATAAAACCACTTACCTTCACACCAAAAAAAATACTCAATAAGCTTGCTCTAAAAGGAAAGTCTCATTAAATCTTGAATGAATGCCTAAAGACCAGCCTATGTTCGAAGTTATCATGATAGCGTAGATAGGGAGGGAAAAATCAAAGGTTGTGGCTTCTAGATTTACCTATACAAACTGTGTACTGCTTTAAAGTTTCTAAAGCATTTTCAACAAGTCCCTCTTGTGCCTGTCCAGACCATTTGGCTGCTCCTTCATTCCTTTCCCCATGTGGCTAATAATTCTAAAACCAAATGAGAAAAAATTAGCTTCCCTCTAGTAGCTTGATATAATTCCCAATACATTGGAGGCACGATAGATTTCCTATCACCCTCCAAAAGCTCGACATTGTGAAAGGCTCAATTATGTTACATATACTCAGGCATTGGATTCTATGTTTATCGAAAGTATTATTGTTATTAAACACCTGCCAATGATAAGCATGCTATATTGATGAGGAAATAGGGAGATTAGTGCAGGCTTGGGAAAGTATATCTAGTAGATAGATTTGATACTTTTTGAAGGTTGGAGAGTAGTAATGCACTCACTCCAATAGTATCAGAGAATTTAAACCTTTGCATTGAAATGAATGAGGCCAATATTATGATTGTCAAGTTGGGGAGGCTTAGCTCAAGGTCTTGCTACTTCCAAATTAACTTCAAGTTCAAAGTTTGATTAGTGGAAAGACGACATGGGTTATCGTGTTCACTATAAGGAAAGTAATATTTCTTTCCTTATAATGGATATTGTCTTTTCTTGGTATGTATACACATATACATTGTGATTAATGGTTTATTAAAAACTAATAGTGTGATAGTTTTGCCTATAAACCATCTCATGCAAGAATATTTATTAGTTTTATTTAAATCTCCATGTTGAGATAGATCAATTCTTAGATTGTTTTGAAATGATTTAGTTTGTTTAAATTCAAGTTAGGGTATTTTACCCTCAAACCCTCCTTGACATAGTATGTCTGGGGATGAACTATGAAAATTACCATTTATTATTAAGAGACTCTCTTCATTCTTGATAGATATATCAAACCATATTTCCTTGGTGGGTATTGAACCAAGCTTGAATAATTGGGAAATAAAGAAGTGGAACAAATCACTAAAGCACAACTAAGTGCTAGATTCATTATCAAGGACACTTACTCAAGTAAAGTATAACTAGTCTTGTTTTTCTTTTATTAATTGCTTGTTGAGTAACTTTGTAATATAAATTGGGTCCTTGGAAAGGAGGACCTCTTTTTCTTCTTTATATGTTCCTTATTAAAAACACCAAGGCTAGGTATTTATAAAGGTTGTCTTATACTATTATATAACCTTATGTATGTATTAATAATGACCTAGTGTCATCCATATTGCTAAAGAAGCCTAAGAGTTAGTGAGAAGGTAAAACCTTGAATCCATGCTAGGGCTAGAATTAGAGGCAGTAGCCTAGACCCTAGTTGTTGTAAATACATAACAAATGGATTCAATGCTCGAGAACTTTGTACCAAACCATCTATATCACATACTTGGTGAGTAAGCACTTATGTTCTACAAATTTATTGTAAGATGGGACCAGTTGGTCTACAATTGTGTTTATCCTTAGCTAACAATATTTCATTGAAATGCATGAAGGACTAAAACCAAAAGGAAGTTATATTCTTAATGGAGATCTCACCATTACTATGTAGACTTTCTCTATGTAATATTCATACTATATTATGACCAGGAAGATCAAGAAGATATCATTTTGTAACAAGATTTGTTTAATGACTACATCATGAGAGTAGACGCTCTCAAGGGTTAGGGTTAAGACTCGAGCAAGTGATTGTAGCCAAGACCTATGTAGTTACATGAAAGTAACTTGGGTGTTCAAGTTAGAATTAACCAACAACCCAAATGAGTTATTTACTTAGTGAATCTTCACTTTTTGAGTAAGGATTCCTTAACAAAACTAAAACACTAAACATTCAAGACTATAATAAGAAGTAGGGATCTTCATCTTAAGGTTAATATCCATTTATTATATATGATTAAACATTGGGTTAGTATTTTCAATTTGTGATGAAGTGAAACCAATCAAAGATAGTAATTCATTAGTAATCATGGTGTGAGCATAGAGTGGGAGATCAAACACTCTAATGGTTTATACTAAAGACCTGAATAGGTGGTAGTTGCCAAGTCCCAAGAAGTTACAAAAATGTAACTTGGGTATTCAAGGTCAATAAATATCCTAATTGTTTACCATCTTAGTAAATAAGGACTTGAACAAGTGGTAGTTGCTAAGGCCCAAGTCATTACGTGAATGTAACATGGGTGTTCTAAG
The DNA here is from genome assembly GCA_007258455.2 of Sequoia sempervirens. NCBI lineage: Eukaryota > Viridiplantae > Streptophyta > Pinopsida > Cupressales > Cupressaceae > Sequoia > Sequoia sempervirens. Next base: position 84,030 of record VDFB02327358.1, read on the forward strand.
ACAGGAAAATGTAACCAATCTAAATGAATTATGATTTTAATGAAGTTATCTCATTTTAATGAAAATCTATATGTTAACGTATCTATTTGTTAAATAGTAGAAGGTTAGATATGGTACTCCAATTTGAGTAGGGTGGGTGAACATATGACTTTTCTCTTAGTAGTGATTGTATTTATAATACAAATACTATGGCCATAGTGAGTGTAATTGTATCTGCATACACTTGTTAGTTCATTGTGACCCAAATACTTAGCTATTCAGAGATGTTGTACATAGTTGGAAGGTATCTGTTGTATGATAGTATTAGTTAAGTAGGGAACAACATCAGAGCTAAGATAGCATAACTAAGAGGGTTCTTGACTAATCTCTGCATTGAAGGGTAGGGTCACTTCCAGATAGGAAGGTGTGTGGGGGATTGCTTAAGTCCATGGTTGGAAGTAAATCACCTAGGTAATGCTCTCCCTCTTGCAGATGACATGCCGAGTCTTGGAAGACATAAAGAATCTAGATATGGGATCTCTAACCTTATTTATTTAAGTTATTGTTTTAGCTTATATAAATGAAATCATTGAATGGTAATGTAGAAAGTGAATGATGCTAATATTTTTAGTTTGAAACACATGTATAGATGTTTTGTTATATCTAAATAGAAATAGTTATGTAGTAGCATGTTTCTTTTATTAGATAGAGAAAAAAAGTATCTCTTTTTACCTATGATTTTAGTTATTAATGTTTGGTAAATCATTCATGGTAAATTTCTGCTTAGAAGGAGTTGGTTGTTACATATGGTATCAGAGCCACCGGGTTCAATGCTTGGTCCTATGAGCTCATTGTGTAAGTTTTTCCTCAAACATTATTTGTGGTTAATGTTTGAAATGTTCTTAGGCTAGAATGGTGAGAGAAAGAACAAGGAAAACAAGAAGGAAGTCAATTTTCCAAATTTTGTGTAGCCCTAAGATTAAGAGTCTTTCTCAAAAGTAAAAATCCTTAACAATATTAGCTACACAGGAGATGTTTAGCAAGTTGAATCTATGATAATGGCTGATGCACTTAACTGTGTCAGGCTAGAGAAGAAGCCGTGGAATATAGCAACTGTGAAGACCAATGTTCCTAACACATAGGTCAAATAGTCAAGCCATCAACTTATAGGGCTCAATGCCCTTTGGTTGGATGCACTTGTGAGTAGTAGGGAGAATGTGGATGAGTACCTATGAGTACACCCACACTCCCAAAACTATTTCAGTTGACTCTAAGGATGAGGAAGAACCAAGGAGATTATCTTTTCTAATAGTCATTATGATTAGCTTCAAAAATATTATTTCATTTATGGTTTCCATGTAGTGATTGTTTTGTGGTCTCACAACATGCCCCAAGATTGAAAAGACTTGGGGACCCAAGTGAAAATATAACTCTTATGGCAAGAGCTAACAAATTGGAAGATCACCAGAAGTGAAGAAAGAAAGAAAAATCTTTGATAAAAAGAAAGTACTTCATATTATAAGTGTTTTGTGTGCCAAATACCGGGTACTGGAAACACAAAAAAGGAAAAAGGTAATGTGAAGTTTAAGTGAAAGACTTTGGTCCAATGTGAGTGAGTCTAGTAAGAGGGAGTCTATATGATGGAGTTTCAGTATAACTAAGGTCTGGGAAAGTAAGTTGGTAAAGCTGAATACCGGGTACTAGGTTGTAATGTGAAATGAAATGTTAAAATGTTAAATTTGTCTAACAATCCCAGTGATCTAGTATATGTACAAGGATTTATGATATGATTTTAGAAAGATGTGTTAATTATGGAATTTTTGTACTATAATTTGAATAATGGTTTTATTTATATGAGATGTTATAAATGTATTTTTTTTTAAATGAGATTTAACATATGGAATTTGTGATTTCAGGAGATATCGATTGTGATGCAAAGCTCGGGTATGGACGGTTAGGAAAATTGTGTTTGTGAAAAAATTTGATGGTATTACCAGGTTTGATGCATCTAAGAGGCTCATGCTAGAACATAGTTCGTTGCAAAGATGTGCCAGTTATTGGAACATCGAGATGTTGGAGTTTAGGCATGCAGTAATAAAGTGTATCTATTCCAGGAGTGATTCATTCCTGGAATGTTCAAATCGTGGAACCTAAAATATAGGAGTTTGACTTCCACCTGATCACTCTGTTATCATAGGAAGCTCCTATATATTTTCATCTACATAGATTTATTCAATTTCAAAAGGAATCCTGACAAAGATGAAAAAGTAGAACCCAAAGAGCTTCAACGAGTAATTGGAGTTTACTTCCATTAGCTTCAATTGAAATTCTACTATTGGTCACAATATTCCACGTGCCTTGATGAGATTGGTCCCTTAGATTTCTTCTCATGTAGTTGTCTTATCCTATATAAGCCTTGTGTTCTATAAAAGGCCAGGGGATGCTTCATTTTTATTTTAAGTTCATAATTTGTGCATGTCGAAGGAGCATAATTTTTTTTAAGTTTTGTTCTTTTTTATTTTTTTTAATGAACCATTTCGGTGTAAAACTTTGTATGCATGTAGACATTAATTGATATCAGAGCTTTATGGATAGCTGCCTATCTCAGTATCTTTTGTAGCTAGTTTTTAAAGTTCGGCTGAACAAGACTGTATGTTGTGCCATTTAAGGGTGCATACAGAACCTACTTGGTGTCCATAAATGAAACCCTCTCTTTAAAAGCTTGCACCGTTTTATATGTAGCTATGAAGCAATCTGGTGAAATATAAAGCGATTTGCATTGTTTTAATTAATTCTTTGGGGCATCCATGGAGAATAACCAGGAGGAACTTTTATATTTTAGTATTTTTTATAGTTTGTTTTATAATAGATGTTTAATATTTGAAAATGTTCCAAAATAAATAAATAAATGAATGGAAAGAATTTTGTTGAAAAATCTTTTATTTTCCATGAAGTTGTTGAATGCTTAATGCTAAATCTACTTAAGTGATAGCAAATAATTTGTGATATTTCGTGAAATGTTATGGAAAATATTTTGGCTTCATGATGTTCAAGCTTATTGATTCAATTCAAAATGCTATCTAAAATGTTCAAAGAATAACCATAGTCCCCCTTGAGATTAACAACGAATATCACATCATTACCCAAGAGTGACCCTAGTACAACCATGACCTGGTTATCAGAGACTTGGGATTGAACGAAAGCCAATCTTTGTCCTGTGAATGCAAAATTTCCCCTTAGGTTGTCTTTGTTCCATATCTGTCAAGAAGGATAGGCTCTTCACGATCTTGTCTATGGAGATTTTATTCAACCTATTTTCTGCGAGTGAAACCATCGTCAATAGTGACAATGGTTGCAAAGTAATAAAATAGTCCACCTATACACTTACAAAGAAAAATCTATACAGATATACATGCATCTAAAGTTATATGTAGACAACACACATATATATCCATAGGTGGACTTGTCAATAGAGAAATCACCACTAGAGCAAAGGAAATAAACATCACTTAGCACAGGCTAGCATGGCAACATTGTTTCATGTATGGTTTCCATATAGTGCCACCAACCACAATAATATTTAGCATTCTAAAGTTACCAAAGCAATTAAACAATTCATGTTATTTTCAATAAGGCATTGTTGACTATTGTTTTGTAGCTTTAGTTGCTATCAAGACTGTGAGCCACCACTGTGACAAGTTTTTTTACAAACAACATACATAGATATCCACACCTAAACTTTTCAATACATGTGAGAACAAATATAGATAAGTTTAAATGTAGATATATATGTATGTTGCCCAAGCAGAGAAAAAAAAACATCACTTGGCACAAATTGTCATGGCAACATTGTTACATGTATGGGTTCCATATATTGGTGATGATTGCAATAATAGCTTACATTTAAAACTTACCAAAGTAATTGAGTAGTTTATGTTAGTTTCAATAAGGCATTTTTTAATGTTGGGTTGTAGCTTGAGCTGCACAACATACATAGATATCCACACCTATACTTGTCAATGCATGTGAGAAATATATATATATATATATATATATATATAAGTTTAAATGTAATTACATGTATCAACAAGTATAAATGTAGATATATATATATATATATATATGTGTGTGTGTGTGTGTGTGTGTGTGTTGTGTGCATCTTTGTTTAGATACATATCTATGTGCATATTTTCTTTTTGTTGTATGTGTATTTCGATGCAATATACCATTTTCTCTTTTTCAAAGCGCTTGTTTTATTGCTTTGAGTAACGTCAATTTTGCTAAGCAAGTTCAAGTATGGGAATTTGAAATTGTATCCATTTTCATTGCTTTCATTGTTTTTGAGAATTCCTATGGAACTAAAATATTATTTCATGTATGGTTTCCATGTAGTGGCAATGGCTACAATAACACCCACCATCTAAAACTTAGCAAACCAATAAAATAGTTTATGTTATTTTCAACTAGGCATTGTTGAGTGATGTTCTATAGCATCAGCTACTATCAGGACTGCGAGCAACCACTGTGGCAAGGTCTTTTGCACATAACACAAATAGATATCCACATCCAAACTTGTGAATACATGTAAGAACACACACACACACACACACACTCATATATATATAAGTTTAAATGTAGATATATCTATGTTGGGTGCATCTAATTCCATATACACACATATGTACAAACACTTTTTTGTGCATATATATGTGCAAGCAAGAGATATCTAAGTATGCATGGAAGGCATGAAGCACATATATATACACTTACAAAAGTAAATGTCTATATATATATACACATATGGAGTTAGATACAGAGAACATAGACATTCACCCATATGTAAACTTGTTTATATATATATATACATGCAACAACAAGTTTAAATGTAGACATATAGTATGTTGTGTGAAAATTACTTTAGATAAACATATATTTGTAGATTTTTTTTCCCTGTATGAGATTGAAATAAGTATGGGCTCAAGAGAACAAAAATCATAGCTGACAACCATATGATATCCATATGCAACATGACTTTATGAATGGACATGCCAAATCAGTAAAGAGAAAATTTAAGCAACATTAGAAGATTATAAAGCACATATATGAGAATATGCTACACTGAGCCAACACAAGAAGATTAAAACCACAAATATCAAATGACAAAATTCAATTGCATGCATATATGTTTATGCATATGCATATGTAGATGTATACATGCATACAACCATGTCCATGAGTATATATAAGAACAATTGTAAATATTGATACATGTGTTGAATAGGGCGACATAAGTTTATAGCCAAACAACATAAAATAAAATAAGGGACATACACTTAAAGGGAAATAAAACTATAAGTGACATAAACAATACAAAACAAAAGAAGTGTATCTTTTTTTGTTAAACACTATAAGTTATAGTGCATTATCTTAATATATAACCAGTTCTACAAGCAACAAAATAAAATGATAAAAAAGAAAAGGTGTTATGATGTGATAGGCATACCAAAAAAGGAAAAGGAAACAGATGTCCAGTCAACCAAAACTACAAAAAGTTCAACTATTGATTATCTTTACAGAGACTTTCCTGATAGAGGATATTGCAGACAAATTTCACAGCAACAACTTGCACTCAGCTTCAAAGTTAATTCTTGCAACTTTGACTATTGTTGTTTTAAGCCTTGATTCTGAATTGTTTAGTAGCATGAGGTATCATTGACTGGAAATTTGTTGAGTTAAAATCAGTGTTATAAATTTTTAAATGTATATAATTTTGTTTCAGCACCTGAGAATTTTGAGTATATAAGTGACATAAACAATACAAAACAAAATAAGTGTATCTTTTTTTTGTTAAACATTATAAGTTATAGTGCATTGTCTTAATATATAACCAGTTCTACAAGAAACAAAACAACAAGATCAAAAAGAAAAGGTGTTCTGATGTGACGGGCATACCAAAAAAGGAAAAGGAAATAGATGTCTAGTCAACCCAAACTACAAAGAGTTCAGCTATTGATTATCTCTACAGAGAATTTCTCGACAGAGGATATTGTAGACAAATCTAATAGCAATAACTTGCACTCAACTTCAAATTTAATTCTTGCAACTTTGACTATTTTTTTTTAAGCTTTGATTTTGAATTATAGGTCCGAGTTTTAATAAGAACAGTGAAAACAAATGAAGTGTAGATGACACTATTGATGACAGACTTAGATTGCAACAAAAGACTCATATTGCAACATATAAATCTCTTTTGCTGACATCTGCAATAATCTTGTTGCAGCCTCATCAAAAGTAGTAGCCCAATCTCACCCGTGTGGTCTTTCATCTTTAGCTACAACAAATATTAGAAGTCGCAATCACGCATGGTTGTCTAGAATTTAGGGTAGTACCACGTATTATTGGTAGAATCTTCACACTTTTTATTGCATTATTTTCCATTGGCCTACAAGGGACATGTAGCGTAACAAAATGCATTAGTTTTAATATATTTCATTATTGCCTTGACAGTAGCCTGTAAAGTTTCTGGCAAGGCAAGACAATGGTCCAAGATATATCCAATAGTGACACTACCATTGGCCAAAGCAACCTTTTGAGGCATTGTCCAGGAGGGCTTAGTGGTAGGTGGCTCAACATGTCCTTGTTGCATCAAGGCCTGTGCTTCCGGGATGTTAGGATTTATGTATAGAATAGTCCATGCAGATGTATTCACAACAAATCCATTGAAATATCCAACACGACCATTTCTAATAGCAAGTATGACAACCAAACCAAGAATGCACAACCTTTCCAACTTGTCACCCTTTGCTTCCCAATTTGGGCCCCACAAATTAACGTCAATGTAAGAAGATGACAAATCATTAAGTTTTACAATTCTTTGAATCATTTCAAATTGATCCTTTCTTTGAATAGTTGATACCTTTCCTACATGCACCACAACCCCAATAATATCAATCAAAGTGTTATTGTTGTAGTTTGCAATTTCATTTATTGGGATGAATTTAAATACTTTGTCTAGCACAAAGGTCTCATCATCACAACACTTCAATATCGAGTTTTGATCCAAAATATTTCCATTTGGCTATTCAACTTATTAAATTTCTTATCGGCTTATTTGACCAAGCCTTTTGATACACAATAAGTGCAGCCCACCTGAACCCTATCATAATGTAATTATGCTATGTCATTAAAGAAATTGATTTGTATTTTTGTTCCCTCACTGTCAATAATGTCAAAGATGAATACTTGGACCTCATGTCCTTATTTATTGTAATGGTACATATCCCTTTTAGTTGTCACTGAACCTTTTATTGTCCATCTAGTTTGGTAAATATTCAGGCCTTTAATAGGATTGATATTTGAAGGAGCATGCTATGTTGGGGATGTATTAATCCCAAATTTTTAGGCTCGTTTGTATGGGGAAGGTGACTCTGAGCCCACCATTTTTTCTTCTTGATCTTTAAATAGATATCTAGGCATTCCAATTAGCTAACAATCTGACATTTTGACATCTAAGGACAATATAAATATCACTCTGGAACCATACCAAGATCAAATATTAAAAAAGGTGGTCCCCACAAACAAGAAAGCATACAACAAGCGCAAGTAGTCCAAAACAATATCCAACCTTGATTCTCGCAGCTTCCTACACACATACTCTATCAAGCACAAGATAGAACCTATTTTTAGTGCCCTTGCAAACAAAAGGTCATTGTATCTTGCAGGAAAAGTGCCTATCTGCAAGTGGGTTCCATTATAGAGGACAAATTTGTAATGGTCAACCAGGCTTTGATCACCACCTATTTTCTGAAAGGACATTAGCTGAAGAAACATAGATGGGACGACATCTCTAGCATCAATATATTGGATTGCATGTCCTATCAAGGTTGGCTGTACATTTGAATCCTACAAGGAATTTTTTCTCAACTAAGCCAAAGCAATGAGATGTTCAAGACTGCGACACAACACCAAAGCAAAAGCAGGGGAAAGAGGCAACACAAAATGAATCAATTATTGGTATTCAATATGCAGACACATAGATAATTATACATGGTTACAAAATCACAATGACTTCAAAATTGCATATAATAGATGAATATGAAAGGAGGGAAAGGTCAAGCAAGAAGCAAACAAGATTATATTTTTTGTTGAATATAAACAAGGAAGAACATAGCAATGTTGACACATCTCAAAACTACAACCTTTTTTTTCTAACACAGGCCACTCCCAAATGGCCAGCAAACCAAAAGGAAAAGGAAACATAAAGAGCTCAAATATAAATTAGTTAGACTATATATTACAAGGACTGTTAATTCAAATGAAGCATATTCACAATTTTTTGGATGCACATGGCAAAGAGCCAATACAATTCTTAGCAACAAAAAGGAAACAATGAACAAACTTACAAGATTGGTGTCTAAGGGTTGTTCAGTAGCTTGGGGAGAACCAAAGTCCACCGACATTGCTGGAGCTACTCTTTAAAAAGATGAGAGTTGCAACACCAGTGGCTGACTACAAGCTCTATGCCACAACATGAGGGACGAATGTTCAATTAAAGCAACAAAGGATGAAGAGAACCCCGACCAAACACATATAGGAAATATAGAACACCATTAAAATGGCAACCATCAAGATCTTCTAAACACAACATGATCTCTCAATTTTTTTGTAGAGGCATTAACGATATGAGGGAAAAGAAATAATAAAAAAAGGGTTTAGTGTTTCATATAACACTTAATATACATTTTGTCATTCCAAGAATGCCCTATTGAGGCTCGAACAAATAACAACTATTTTCCCAAAAGAATAAACATAAGAGTATGTATGAATGTTGTTTACATCTACTTTAACATACATACATATCTACACATAGGAAAATAAAATGAAACACAACAAAACAAGGCATGCTATCCACCCAACCATATTGGGCCATGGAGTGTCATAGGCTCTCACCAAACTATGGCAGGATGGAAAGAAAGCCGTCTTTTCTTGTCACTCATTTTATTTTCCCTACATGCATATATCTACGTATGTAAAATTAGATGCAAAAAACATTATTATATACACACAAGTTTGATATCCAACATGCAACCCATTTTTTTTTTTGCATGGGTTTGCTACTGTGATTTCTTCTATTTTCTGGTTTTTTTTCCTCTTAAACAATTTTTTTGGCTTTTTACAGTGGCTGGACAAGGAAGGAGCTGAAAGAAATCAAGCAAGGAGAGACAAATTTAGAAAATCCTTTGTAGATCATTTAAAAAATAGTCTATTTTCTTGCAAAACAACCAACCAAGAACATACATTGTCCATCACTGTGATCAATGGTGACATCAATGTTCCATATAAAACTTAAAATACAACTTATCATTCCAATAATGTCTCATAAGAATGAACATAGGGATCACTATGTATCAATGTTGTTTGCATCTACTATGACATACATACATATCTGCACATAGGAGAAATAAAATGAAACACAACAAAACAAGGTATGTTATCCACCCAACCATATTGAATCATTGAGCACCATAGGCTCTCACCAAACTATGGCATGATGGAGAGAAAGCCCTCTTTTATTTTCTTTCATTTTATTTTCCCTACATGCAGATATGTATGTATGTGAAATTAGATGTAAAAAACATTCATATATACAACAAATATTCATATCTAGCATTCAACCCATTCTTTTTTTTTCATGGCTTTGTTACTATGAATTGTTTTGTTTTGTGTTTTTTCCTCTCTGCTTTTTTTTGTCTTTTTACAATGGTTGGACAAAGAAGGCAGCTAAAGTACTCATTCTTTTGTGGTGATGGTTGCAACACAATAAAATAGTTAATGTTATACAATTTATGTTGTTTTCCATAAGGCATTGTTGATTGTTCTCTAGCTTTGGCTATATTGTTTTATTTTCGATAAGGTACTGTTGAAAAAAGAATTTGACTGCGTGTGGGGCCATTTTGTTTTTTGCATGGGTTTGTTATTGTGATTTTTTTCATCTGGGTCACTGTTCAAACCAATATTGTTTCATTTATGGTTTGTGTTTTGTGGCAATTTACTATGAATTCTACTATCATCTACGACACCATTGAAACCAATATTGTTTCATTTATGGTTTTCGTGTGGTACCGATTGTTTCTATATTAAGTGCAATAAGAAACATTGATCTCACCATTGATCACAACGGTGGACAATGTATGCTCCTGCTCAGGGGTTTGGTGAGAGCCTATGAGGCTCCATGACCCAATATGGTAGGGTGGAAAGCATGCCTTCTTTTGTTGTTCTTCATTTTATTTTCCCTATGTGAAGATATGTATGTTTGGGAATTAGATGCAAATAAAATTCATATGTACGACAACCTGTATATTAAGTGTAATAAAAAACATTGATATCACCATTGATTATGCTGGTGGACAATGTATGTTAGTCTGCCGTTATAATCAATGGTGAGACCAATGTTTCATCTCACACTTAATATACAACCTATATACAATTTATGTTGTTTTCCATAAGGCATTATTTATTGTTGTTCTCTAGCTTTGGAACCTTATATTATTCAATTAGTGGCAAAGGTTTTGTGAAGGTTGGACTCGGTTATTTCGTGTTTTTTGCATGCGGTGATGACTGCAAAATCAATACATAAGTCTCAACTCAAATAATTTTTTCCCCATTTTTGTAGTGGTTCTATAAGGCATTGTTGATATGTTTGTGAAATTAGATGTAAACAACATTCATATGTACGACAACCTGTATATTAAGTGTAATAAAAAACATTGATATCACCATTGATTATGCTAGTGGACAATGTATGTTAGTCTGCCACTATAAACAATGGTGAGACCAATGTTTCATCTCACACTTAATATACAACCTACCATCCTAAGAAATCCTTATTGAGGCCTAGACAAATAATAACTATCCTTTGAAAAGTATAAACATAAGAACTATTTAATTCCTTTCCAACCATTGCCAGTATACATAAACCACACATGAAATAGTATTGCTAAAGCCACAGGTCAACAATCACCAATGTCTTATGGAAAATAGTGCAAACTATTTCCACAAGCCACAAAAAAATAGACAACAATGCCTTATTGAGAAGAACATGAACTATTTTATTACTTTGTAACCATTGCCACTACACAGAAAGCATACAACAATTAATGTTAATGCCAACCATCATTTAATTTTGTTGTCCTTCTCTATTGACGTGCCAAATGCTTTTAATATAAAAAATAAAAAAAATTGCCACCTTTTTCCCGACCGGGAGCCAGATGCTGGAAGGGTTAAAAACTAGGAAGGCTGACGAAAATTTTGACCAAAGTGCATACAATAAGGGGAAACCACAAAACATGAGGTTTTATAATTTTGTCATTTGATTTCTGTGGTTTTAATCTTCTTGTGTTGGCTGAGTGTAGAGTATATTTCTGCTACATGTGAGTTCATAAAGTTATGTTGCATATGTATGGTTTCCATCTAGTGGTGATGGTTGTAATAACTCCTACCATTTAAAATCTCAAAAAACATATAGAAGCAATTAAAGAGTCTGCACAATTTTTGATAAGGCATTGTTGGGTGTCGTTTTGTGGTTCTACCTACTATGAGAGCTATGAACCAGGGCGGAAAGCTTCTATGAAGGTGCAAGTTTGATCATCCATTGTCGAGACATTGGTTTCACCATTAATCATAGTGGTGGAAAATGTATGTTCTTGCTTAGGGGTTTGGTGAGAGCCTTTTTTAATATTTGTTCTTGGTCTAGTTCCAAGGCGATTTTTATATTGTCAGATGCCAAAATATCAGATTGTCAGTTAATTGGAACACCTAAATATCTATTTAAAGATCAAGAACAAATGGTGGGCTTGAAGTTGTCATCCCCATCCAAACGAGCCTCTTATATGTAGATATGTATGTTTGTGAAATTAGATGCAAACAACATTCATATGTATGGCAACCTGTTTATTAAGTGTAATAAAAAACATTGATATCACCATTGATTATGCTGGTGGACAATGTATGTTAGTCTACCACTATAATTAATGGTGAGACCAATGTTTCATCTCACACTTAATATACAACCTGCCATTCTAAGAAATCTTTATTGAGGCCTAGACAAATAACAACCATCCTTCGAAAAGTATAAACATAGGACCTATTTAATTCCTTTCCAACCATCACCAATATACAAAAACCACAAGTGAAATAGTATTGGTAAAGCCACAGGTCAACAATCACCAATGCCTTATGGAAAATAGTGTAAAATGTTTCTGTAGGCCACACAAAAATAGCCAACAATGCCTTATCAAGAAGAACATGAACTATTTTATTACCTTGCAACCATCACCACTAGACACAAACCATAAACCAAATAATTTATTTGAGGCCAAAAAACAACAATCAACAATGCCCTATGGAAAATAGCATAAACTATTACATTACTTCGACAAGTTTTAAATGCAAGGTTTGAAAAACCTCAAGGCGAGGAAACCACAAAACATGAGGTTTCATACTAACAAAGCCATGCCCAAAAAAATAGAACTCCACAACCCAACAATTTTTTAAAAATAGTGGATTACACGAGCAAAACGACAAAACAAAAGAATTCACAACAACAAACACATGGAAGGGGAAAAAAACAACCCCACACATGAAGATTTTATTGTAAACAATATTTTATCAAAAATAACATAAATTGTTTAATTGCCTTGCAACCATCCGCACCACACAGAAACCATAAATGAAACAATATTGTTTTCAATAGTGTCGTAGACAACATCGAAATTCATAGTAACAAACCCATGAAAAAAAAAAAAAACCCCGCACGCGAACACATTCTTTTTTCAACAGAACCTTATAAAAAATGAAACAATATAGCCAAAGCTAGAGAACAACAGCCAACAATGCCTTATGGATAACAACATAAACTGTATAACATTTATTATTTTATTGCATTGCGATCATCGACACAAAACAAAAAACCATAAATAAAACAATATTGGTTTCAACAGTGACCTAGATTAAAAAACCCACAAAATAGAAGAATTCACAGTAACAAACCCATGCAAAAAAAAAACCTTGCACACAGACAAATTATTTTTTCAATAGTACCTTATAAAAAATGAAACAATATAGCCAAAGCTTTGTAAATAATGCCTTAGCAAAAATAACATAAACTATTTAATTGCCTTGCAACTATCAACACCACATGAAAACCATAAATGAAACAATATTGGTTTCAACAGTGTCGTAGACGACATCATAGATGACAACAAAATTCATAGTAGCAAACCCATGCAAAAAAAAAACCCCTCGCCCAAACAAATTCTTTTTTCAACAACACCTTATCGAAAATCAAATAATATAGCCAAAGCTAGAGAACAACAATCAACATTGCCTTATGGATAACAATATAAACTTTATAACATTTACTATTTTATTGTGTTGTGACCATCGCCACAAAATGTGAACCATAAATGAAACAATATAGGTTTCAACAGTGACCTAGATGAAAAAACCACAAAATAGAAGAATCCACAGTAACAAACCCATGCAAAAAAACAAAATAACCCCCCACGTGGACAAATTCTTTTTCCAACAACACCTTATTGAAAATGAAACAATATAGCCAAAGTTAGAGAACAAAAATCAACAATGCCTTATGAAAAACAACATAAATTGTATAACATTAACTATTTTATTACGTTGCAACCATCACCACAAAAAGGAAGCCATAAATGAAACAATATTGGTTTCAATAGTGACCCAAATGAAAAAACCCACAAAAATAGAAGAATTCACAGTAACAAACCCTACAAAAAAACAAAATAACCCCGCACACGGACAAACTTTTTTCCCAACAGTGCCTTGTTGAAAATAGCATAAACTATTTTATTGCCTTCCAACCATCACCACTATATGGAAACCAAAAATGAAACAATATAGCTAAAGCCAAAGAACAACAATCAACAACGCCTTCTGGAAAAAATCATAAACTATATAAGCTAAACTGTTTTATTGCCTTGCAACCATCATGACTACACAAAAACCATAAATGGAACAATATTGGTAAAGCCACATAACAAAAATCAACAATGCCTTATGGAAAATAACATAAAATGTTTTCAAAATACTATTTTTGAAATCCTCTACAAAGGTTTTTTTCACTATGCACCTCTTCCCGCTTGCTTTCTCTTAGCTCCCTTCTTTCTCCAACCACTGCAAAAACGTGGAAAAATTTATTAGAGACAAGACTTTTGTATTGCTTTTGCAACCATCACCCCATGCAAAAAACACAAAATAACCTCCAATCTTCACAAAACCTCTGCCACTGATCGAACTTGCACCTTTAGAGAAGCTCGACAATGGATGATCAAACTTGCACCTTCATAGAAGCTCATCGTCCTTGCTCACAACTCTCATAGTAGGTAGAGTCACAAAATGACACCCAACAATGCCTTATCAAAAATTGTGCAGACTCTTTAATTGCTTCGCTATGTCTTCTCAAGTTTTAAATGATAGGAGTTATTACAACCATCACCATTACACGAAAACCATACAACAATTAATGTTGATTCCAATCGGCGTTTAATTTTGCTAGCCTTCTCTATCCACGTTCCAAATGCTGCATGTCAATAGAGGAGGCCAATGAAATTAAAAATTAAAACAACAAAAAAAATTGTCACCTTCTTTCCGACAAGGAGATGGATGCCAGAAGGGTTAAAATCAGGAAGGTTGACAAAAATTCTGGGAAAAGTGCACACAATAAGCCTATCAGCTTAATTAAAAATTGGGCCAAGATTTCTCACCATTCAACAACTGGTTAATCAATGTGATAGTCTTATCAATATTATAGCTTATTACACCAAGCTCTATTATAGGCACATCTAAAAAATGCAATGCAAAAGACAAAACATTACAAGCTTTAAGGGCCATTTCTGATTGTAGAGGTTGAAAAAATTGAACAATAATACTAAACAATTTATCTTAGTTGTTTGCCTCTGTGCATGGGATGAGGCAAAAAAAATGAGGATTTTATACTTGATCAAACGCATTGGATCAGGGAATAAGCCATGACATATTCAAATACGAGGAAGATGCTTGTTATATTCTAGAACTACTTTGGATAATCCTAACATATTCCAAGAACGAGTGTCCTTTTGAATTTGAAAATTGAAAGCACACGACTAAAGAAAGGCATCATTTAGAGGATATTCCATTGAATAATTCCCAAATAATGGCATAATAGTAAGGAGTGGTGGGAAAACATTTGGCCGTGAAAGCGGATCATGTACTATAGGTTGTACGTGAAACAAAACGCGTTGATAGAACTACCAGTGGCCACACTGTACATAGGATAGAATTTTCCGGACAATACTTTAATCCGCCGACGTGTCATTAGGTAACGTTGTTCTTTGCATGATATCCAACACCATTGTTTACCAACGTGCTCAACATAGTTTTGGTGACTAGAATCTTTCTTGTCTAGAGCTTTAATTCTAAAAGGAAAAGTTTGTGTCTTCATCCTCATCATGTTTTCCACTAGCTCATTATAGGGAAAAAATATATATCTTATACTTATCCTTTGGGGGATTTTCTTTTTTCTAATATGATTTAATACATGGTGCAATCAATTGGCATAACCACCGACAATTAGTTAGTAACAATTGCAATACTATAAGTCAAATGGATGCAACTGGATTTTTATTGGGACTTGTCAAATTTTAACCTTTGAGAGGTGCATTAATGAAATCACTCTTTTTTGAGTTAATGTCAAAATACTAATCCCTCTAAACAATGTGTTGATAGTGGCATTAAAATGGATGCACTTCCTCCTTTACAATAAATCTGAAGTCAATATTGCAAACTAATGTATTGGAACTAAAGATGAAGGGGAAGATAATGATCTCATGATGAAAAGTTGGATTTTAAAATATGTTGTAAGATGGAAGAATATAATAGGAAGTATGTCACAAATATTTGATAATAATATGTCACTTTAAGGGAATTGTCTCCTAGACCACTTTGAGAGGGACACTTCTAATCATAGTTCCATAGAGTTTCCTAACAGGGGATGCGGGGATTACTTTCAGGGACAATAGAACCAAGGGCCTAATTTGGAGATGATAGGGGGATGATGGTGAGGTGGCTACAGGGCGTTGAGATACATACATTACTTGAAAAAATAGTTCTAAAAAGATGTATAAGTAGAAGAATTATACATCTTAGAGACAACTAGGAGTCCCCTAGTTGTCTTGAGGACATCCTGGCATCCTCGAAGTTCTAGCGACATCTTGGAGACAACGACGTTGGTGGTGGGATGGTGGTGCTGGTGTTGGGCTAGTGGAGGGACATCCCGCCAAGTCCCCAAGTCTCCAAGATGGGGACGTCTAGGAATTGTGGGGTTTTTGGGGGGGATGCGTCCTCGTGGAACACTGCTTCCAATAGTATCCAATATGAGCATGATTTAAATATGATGATTATGCCATGATGTCAACTAGCCTAACTTAACTACCAAGATATTCTAGTATATTTAATGATTATATCTTAATTAAGAGTTGAGGTGGCCACAAGAGGACTACTTATAACCCTATACACAGTATAGATTAAGGGAATAATAGGTTTTTTCCATCAATCCTTTGAGAAGGAAATAATGGACAAGATAAAAATTTGGAATTTTAGTTTCCTTAAATAGTGGATGTCATAGTTGACTATCAAACTTGAACTATTATTTTACTTTTCTAAAAGGGGTGCCAACATAAACATTTTGTTTTATAAATGATCTAAAATAAACTAGGAAAATAAGGTTTGGGAGATTGAGACCATAAGAGGTTTGGGAAAAGGATATGTATCTTGTATGTTTAAATCTACCAAACATGCATAGGCTATGTTGAAATATAGAATATGGGCTATATATGGACAAGTGTCTTACCTCTAGTGTTAGAGTAATCATGCATTAGCTAACAATTAATCTTTAATTAATTATTAGTCTAATTTATTCTCATGCACTTAAGCTAAACATAAGATTTATTTATTTAGTTAACTAATTATTTTTCTATGTTAACTGAAGTGAGCAATTACTAGGGTTGAAGCTACATAGCACTCAACCCTCATTGTATAATCATAATTTGGAAATTTACTCTCAAACTCTCAGCCTTTGAGGACTCTTTTTTTCCTTGAAGATTCTTGAGGTTAATTTTGTAGCTTTTTCTTGTTGAGGAATATTGCACATATTGTTTGCAGAACTCTTGCATGGAAGGTGTATTTTCTTGTTGTTTGATCATGTGGCTCATGTTTTTTCACAATTCTAACATCTAGGATTAAAATTTTGAGTTTCATCTTGAAAGCCCTTTTCACATTCATGTTATCCCACATAGACAAAAAAAAAAATCACACTTAAACCCAAAATTTGGACATTTTTGAGGGATAATGTGGCTCAACCTAGCTAAGTAATTTGTTGTGAACATATTTTAGATAAGTTCTCTAGCCTAAGAGTTTATCTTAGGGTTTGTGTAGAAGTTGACTTGAATCAACCTTTTTAAAATAATATTAAGTAGATAGGCTCTAGTTTTAAAATGAAACATCTTTAAATAGTTTATTTAAACAAGCCCAATATATTTTTTATTAAAAAAGAGACACTTGATACATGATTGTTTTGTCAAGAAAAATACTCTCCTAAATTCTAATGTCTTCTACCCTTTTAACCCATTCTAATCAATTTCCTCTTCAACCCTCTCCTCTTTGTACAATTTCCATAGTGTCTCTCATGAAAACTAAATTTCTACCTTCTTTCACTTCTCATAATAATCCCAACCCATCCTCAATCATTGTACCCTCCTAGAAATATGTAGTCATGAAACATAGTTGGAGAATAATTAAGAAAAGGAAAGAATACTCTAGCCCCTCTCTCCATCCTGCCCATTCTGCTCATCCTGCCCAACTTTCTCCTTCTTGTGATTACTCTCCTTCCCCCTTGTTACACCCCATTGTGTATTCACCAATTACTATTACCTTTCTATGAATAAATATGTTTTAATACATGATTATGTTTTGATGAATTTCAATGAATGAATGAGATGTATGAATGTGCAATATGATGAGATTGCTTTTTAAATGCTTTAATGATGCAAATGATATATGATGAATATAATTTTCATGTTATCAGCTAAATTTGTTCATGTTGCACTAAGTTGGATGCAGGAAAGGTTCAAACACTCCAGTGAGGATAGGGAGAGTATCGCCCAGGAGTGGAAGTTGGTATGAAAACCACTACTGTACCTATTTGAGTAGATGCACACGCTCACTACATAGGTTAGACAAGCCTTGTTAAGTTAGTCTAAACTTGGTGTCGATAAGTGTTAAATTAAGTTGATAGTTTTTTTGGGTTGATAAGAAAGTTGGGATGATTTTCTTTAATTCTCTTTGATTATTTTATCGATTTGAGTTCTAGTGATTAAATTTTATTGATGAGTATGAGATATATATGGTGTATTGAATATATATAAGGATACATCTATATATTGAATATATGTGTATGTATATATGTGATGAAACATACATATGTATGTATGTAGGTATGAGCATATGTAGATAGTAATGTTTACGTATGCCCATGTATGTAGATACGTAATATGTATATGAAAATTCACATACATATACATATACATATACATATGTAAATTGTATATATATTATGTTTAAATGATGGTACTATATATATTAATACATATATATACATATTTAATTAAGTGATATATATATATATATTAATATATAGATATTATAGGATAAATACTTCGTAACTTTATGGCAGCGCAGAGTGAGAGGCGTGAAGTGGAAAAGTGTGGTGAAGAGTAGACACAGATCTTCTAAGAAGCTAGTTGAAGGTGCTCCAAACGGTAGGGTTGCAAAGGGAGTCAAGGGAGATGGAGGCAACTCCTCCTAGGGAAATAGGCAGTCAGGGAGGTTTCAAAAAAGGCTATCTAGGATCATGCTCGATCAGAGGCCTAGTGCAGACATCATCAGGAGCAACCTCGACAATGGTGCTCGGGTAATTATTAGTCAAGGCAATAGTGGCAAGGCTACAACTGATTTCCCAACAGGCACAATAGGCATGGTTCTCACAAAGGCTGGGGGTGGGAAGTGATTCAAATTTTGGCGGTCAAAGGAGCACTGGCCGTGAAAAAAAGGAAAGCCCTAGAACCTTTCTGGGCCCTCCTAGAGATGAGTTTGGGCACTCAGATCGACGAACTATGGTATTGGGATCTAAATTTTTGGCTTCCTCAATCAAGTGGTTGGAAAGCCAAGGCTTAATTATGAACTGGTTTGGAGCCAATTTGAATTGGGATGCCTTGATCCAATGGTGGTAAGGATGTTGGGGCTCAGAAATAGGCTTCAAATATCTGGCGAATGACTATTTCCTAGTCGTATGCCCTTCCCCCTCTGTGCGGACAATTTTTTTGGATGGGGTTTGGCTGATGGGTTGTTTTGGTTTATACATGCGGAAATGGGAAGTAGGATTTGACCTCCTCCGACATCAGATGAGTTATATCGAAGATTGGTATAAACTACCAAAACTCCCCTATGAGTTCTAGCGAGCTGACATTTTGGAGGAGATAGGAAATTATCTTGGAAAATACATCTGTGCAGATGAATGGAAAGAAGTGGACAACATAAGCACCTATGTGTGACTCTATGTGGAAAACCATCCAAGTAGCGCTAGATGGAAGGAGGTAAAGATTTACACAAATTGGGGTGTTTTGTCTCAACCGTTAGTCTATGAACCAAAACCAAATGGGAGTTGGGTCGACACTTTGGGCTGGTGATCGTGGGAGGCCACCTCTGGGTGTGGTGCAAATGTGAATCCAAGTCTAAAGCCTAGTGATCCCATTGGTGGCGGCTTTGAGGTTCCAGTAGGTTCTACAAGTAGTGGTGTTGGCCTAGCTTTCCAAGAAATGAATGATGATGGAACCTTAGAGGAAGAGACGATTCTTGAGACTCCAAATCCAGACCAAGATGTGAATGAAAAACTCAACAACAAAGTCTTTGATGTTCTTGATCTAATAAGCAACAACTTCAGGGAAGAAAACCTAGACTCCTTGCTAGAGGTAAGCAAAGAAATTGTGGAATTGGCTCAAGAGGCAAAGGAAGCCTCAGATGGGAATCTCATTGAAGAAATAGAGGTGGAAGATGATGACTTGGAATTGGTGGGAATGGAAATTGTTGCATATGCACTAGTGTTTGAGGTTGGTGGCTAGTTTTTGGCTAGCACTGATGGTTTGGGGATCTTGCAAAAAGAGGTAGGGAAGTCTTCTTGATAGGGTAGGGTTGGATGGAACACTCACTGTCCCATGCTCAGGGTCCTTGTTCTCAAGAACTCCTAGGTGACTCTCCCACCTTAACCTTTAGGTCCTATCTCAGGTATAGGTACCCCTGGTTCTACTGGCCAACCCCACTATCACCATTCTTTCATTCCACCAAGCCAATCTTGGTGCCTTGCCACTATCTCACCCTTGACCTTTACTCTTCCCTAAAGGCCACTAAACCTCCAAGCTTCACTAACTCATTGCAGGGGTGTGTGATGAATTCCATAGCTTCAAAACCATCCACCTAGGGTTCCTGATCACCCACCAATCTTCAATTCTCCATCGCTCTCAACAAACCCTATTCTAGGGTTAAAAAGGGCTACTAGCCCTTGAGCCTCAATTAGGCCTCCTAAACCGAGAGAATAGGATAAATCTCCAATCTAACTAATGAAAATCACAAACTTCCTTTGGAAAACCTAGTTCAATTTCCTACCTCTCCAAATTTTTTGAGGTTTTAGGCTTCCACTGTCCATACATAGGCATAACCCTCCTTTTGTAAGAATTAGGGCTTTTTAGGCCATTTCTTGACCTCACAGTGAATTGTTTGCTTATTTCAACCACCAAATGGTTTGGTGAGATCTCTTGCTTCCTACCAAGCCTTTGTAAGGCCTCCTGCAACCACCACACACCTTGGATTTCTAGGGAATT
Source organism: Sequoia sempervirens (assembly GCA_007258455.2). NCBI lineage: Eukaryota > Viridiplantae > Streptophyta > Pinopsida > Cupressales > Cupressaceae > Sequoia > Sequoia sempervirens. The sequence continues at coordinate 105,008 of VDFB02327358.1, forward strand.
GACACCCCTGCAACGTTAGTGTTTACTTTTTACTGTCTTTCCTAACCGGGCACAATCAAGCTCGCCTAGGAGAAGACCTTTTCCATGAAACCTTGCCTCCTACAATCTCCTAATCCTATTCTATATACAGGAATGGAGCTTAGCCTCATTCCCCATGGCCATACACCAGGTATAGTGGAAGACAGAGGTCTAAGACTCCATGAATAATAGTCTACTGGACTGATCAACAATGAAAAGAAACAAAACCTACCAAGAACAAAGCTAGGCAACGATGAAACCACACCACTAATGACCACACAAAGCTTGTAAAATAAATACCACACATTCCACACACTACTCAGTGCCTAGAACCCTCCATTAACACACAAACAAGAACTAAAAACTAGAAAATTGCAAGAAATTCATTGCTTTTCCATATGAACAATAAACTCCAAAGATATAATGCTTTTCCAACCCCCATTCCAGGTCGAGGGCCACCTTTTAAAGGTTCTCAAGGTGGTTACCTCTCCTCTTGGTTATACTTAACCACCACAAAAGGCCAAAATTGCACAAATGCAACATTTTGGGCTTTATTTCTAACTTCTAGTGAATCCTAGTGAAACAAGTTGAGAAACTCATCCATTCAACCATGAGCTACTGATCAAACTCCCTCCTAACTTGTTCTAACACCTCAAATACAAAACTAAATGGTCAACATGACCCTAAAACATCAAAGTCACAAAATTCTTCCTAGGCTTCCAAATTTGCTAGTGCTACCCAATGCTTCCTAGGTGCTCCTACACCACTTCTCCTAACTATGGGGAACACAAAAAGTGGAGATGAACTCCCAATGTGGAAAAACTGAAGTTATATGGTGAAGCATTTGGATAGAAGAAGATTTCAGAAATACTTAAAGTAGGGAAGGGGGATGCCCTTCCTGAAGAAAAATGAAAATCCTAACTTGGAATGTTAGGGGCATCAATGCCCCTAATAGGCATCGTTTGGTGAAGGATCAGATTGATTCTTCCATGGTGGAAGTTTGCATTCTTTAAGAAATGAAGCTAGATCAAGGGGAGGCAGTGTCTTTTGGTAAGAGGATGAGTTCTTGGAAGTATCTGGCAGTTAATACAGACGGGGCTGCAAGAGGACTATTGAATCTATGGCATCCTAATAAGGTTTTAGTGGAGGAAGTAGCGACAAGCAGTAGATGGCTTGCTTGCAAAGTGGAGAGTTTCTCTTCAAATATTTGTTTCCTTTTGATTAATGCGTATGACCCTCATTTGTGTATAGAAAAATGGAGAACTTGGTTGGAGATTGAAAATTTGTGCTTTGGAGCTGGCTTCAAATTTTTCTTTGTTGGAGGGGACTTTAACGTGATCCTACACTCAACTGACAAGTGGGGTGGGGTGTTGTGAAAACTTCAATCCCAAATTAACTTTGAAACCTTTGTGGGAAGGAATATTCTCTTTGAAATATCTACAACCAATGGCTCCTTTACCAGGATGAATCAACATCTTGGTTTCTGCTCAATCACAGAAAAGCTGGATAGATCTTTCTTCAAAGGAAACATGGGTGCCTTTCCTTTCTCAATGGAGACCAAAATTCTTTTGTGCCCTAGGTCTGATCATTTTTTGGTTCTTTTGGAGATTCTAGGAGAGAACCACCCAATAAGGTGTCCTTTTAAATTTGAGGCAATGTGGATGAAGGATCAATTTTTTTTCCTCTAATCTTTGTTTGGTGGGAGGAAGTAGGTTCGATGGGTTCCAAGATGTTCACCTTGACAAAAAAACTGAAACATGTCAAGCATAGGTTAAAAGATTGGAATAAGTTTTGCTTCAAAAATATCTTCAAATAAAAGAGAAAAATCAAAGGTGAATTGAGGGCTTTGAATGAAGAGGTTATTCAATTGGGCATGGATAACTCATAGTTTTAATAGGAGGAGTTGCTAAGATAACTCAATGAGATCGTCTTGAAAGAGGAAATATTTTGGCACCAAAAGTCAAGGGAGTTGTGGTTGAAAGATGGCAACAAAAACACCAAGTTTTTCCACAATTCTACAAAAGTAAGGCAAGAGGTCAACAAAATTTCTCATATCATCTTAGTGGATGGGCACCCATTGGACAGTCCAGATTAAATCATAGAGGAGGTTGTATCCTTTTTTCAAAATTTGTTGAACAATTGGGAGGGCTCAAGGCTTGGTGCACAACAAAGTCTTTTGGATTGCATCCCAAAGTTGGTGTTGGATGATCAAAACAAACAATTGTTAAAATTATTTTTAGAAGAAGAGATCCAAAGAGATCTTTTCCAACTTCATCCAGATAAATCCCTAGGGCCAGATGGCTTTCTACGTCCTTTTAGCACTACTGGAGTATAGTTGGGGCAAATGTTGTCACTGTGATTGAAGATTCTAGGGATTCTGGGAAAATTCTGAAGGAACTCAACAACACTTTCATAGCTCTAATTCCAAAAAAGAGAAATTAGACAAAATGGAATATTTTTGGCCTATCTCTCTATGCAATGTAGTATACAAAATCTTGGTGAAAGCGGTGGCCAATCAACTCAAGATATTACTACCTAGCTTAATCTCTGAAGAACAAACGGGTTTTGTCCTAGGACGCTTGATCTACGATGGTGTGATAATTGCCCAAGAAGCCATTCACTCAATTTTGCGAGCTTAAAAGCAATCTATGTTAATGAAGCTGAACATTAAAAAGGCATATGACAAAGTAAACTGGCACTTTCTCTTTAAAATTTTGGAAGGCTTTGGCTTTCATTTAGCTTGGCTTGACTGGGTTTTTGGCTAGATTGCCAGCATGGGGTACTCGGTGCTGGTAAATGGCTCACTGCATGAATTTTTTGAGGCCACTCGAGGACTCAGACATGGATATATGATCTCCCCATTCTTGTTCATAATCATGGCTGAGGTGCTTGGAAGATCATTCACTAGAGTTTTCTCAACAGGAGAGTTAAAAGGGATTCAAATAACAAGCAATCTTCCTCCCGTGATACATCAAAAATTTGTTGACGACAATATGTTGCTTGGTCAGGTCGGGTTGAAGGAGGCTTGAATCTTCAAAAGGATTTTGTTTGATTATTCTTGAGCCTTGGGGCAAGAGGTAAGTTTGGAAAAATCTGAAGTCTTCTTCTTTCATACTGACCTGTCTTTGGAAAAATGTATCCTTCAAGTTTTGCAGTTTCAAAAAGGAAAGCTTCCTTGCAAATATTTGGGCCTACCATTGGCATCATGTGTACAATTAGGCAAGTTGTGGGATCCACTCATTGCAAAGGTTGAAAATAGGATTTCTTCTTGGAAAGGCAGGTGGCTATCTTGGGCAAGCAAGCTAACACTTATAAAGACAGTTGTGGTGGCTCTCCCAATCTATACGCTATCATGTCTTCCTTTGACTAGGGATGCTTGCTCTAGGGTCAATCAAAAGATGAAGAATTTGTTCTAGCAGGGGAATTCAGATCAAAAGAAGTTCCCTCTAATCAAGTGGAAAAATATTTGTAAGTCCCGAGAGGAGGTGGGTGCAAGGATAAAAAATCTATCTTTGCAAAATAAAGCCCTAGGGGCCAAACTCGCCTGGCAAATGTATGCTAGGTAGGACTTACAATGGGTGAAAATTATGAAAGTGAAATACTTGGAGGATGGGGAAGAGATTTTTTCACAACTAGGAATCTCCCCAAAGGTTCACACATATGGAATTTCATTTGCAATTGTAGAGATTTGATCATGAAATCACTCTTGGGATGTTAGGGATGAAAACTCAACTCTCTTTTAGGAAGATTCATGGGGAGGATTTAGTAAGTTGGTTGAGAATGGCAGCCTAAGGAATGTAAGGGAGGTCACCAAACTTTCCTAGGGAAGTCAAGTAAAGGACTATTTGATCATTGAGGGTGTGGATGGTGCGTTGAGCTGGAGTTGGAAGGATCCTAGGCAATTGGCTCTCAGCACGAAAAAAATTGAAATCTTTGAGTAAGCCTTAAAACACCTTCCTTTGTATATCAGGGATGGTAAGGATGTGCTTAGGTGGAGCTACTTCAGGTATCTATAGTGCCAAGGAAGGACACAAAATTCTGATGAGGCAATTTGAGCAACCTCAACCAATCCCAGATGATTTGTGCTAGAACAACAATTGCCTCCCCAAAGCTGGAATATTCTCATGGTTTTACATTCAAGGAAGAGTGTTGAAAACATAAAGGTTGGCAAAATTTGGTATGAGTGCCCCCCCAAGATGTGTGCTTTGCAAGGAAGGGGCATAAACTAGTGACCACCTTTTCCTCAATTGCCCATTCACAACTAAGAGTTGGAATTGGTTGTGCGCCAAACTCAACTTGAGCACAACGTTGCTTGACAAGATTATGAGTTGGTTTAGAATTTGGCCTAAGTTGGGTGGAAATTCATTGTTTTCCTACTTGTGGTGGTTGTGTCTGTTGATGCTCCTATGGGAAGTATGGAAAGAGAGAAATCATCGAATTTTTAAGTATGAGGCAATGCTTCTTCCATATTTTCTCAACAAACTTGAAGCTTGTATAGTGGAATTAGACAACTCAAGGGTGACAGGGGATGTTGGTTCAAAAGCCCCTTTCTTTTGTTGGGATTCAAAAATGCTGAAAACGTGGAATGTTCTGAAGGTGTCACTTGCTCTAGGTTCTAGAAGCACTGCAAGTAAAGCAAATTGTGAAGAAATAAAATGGAAACCTCCTGCCCAAGGATGACATGAATTAAATTTTGATGGTGCCTCTAGAGGAAACTTGGGGAAGTGTAGCATTGGTTGCATAATTAGAGATTGGCAAGGCATTGTGGTGGGGAAGTTGGTTCAACCTCTGTGTTGGGGAACAAATAATGCAACAAAACTTCAAGCGGCACAGGAAGGAATAAAATTATGTATTGAGTTGGGTATGAGGAACGTGGTAATTGAAGGAGACTCTATTGTCATTATAAACATCTTGAGAATGGGTCTTCTTCAGAATTGGAAGCTTGGTGCAATTCTGGAAGTCACGCTCTCTCTCCTAAGCAAGTTTGAAAATTTTGAAATAAACCACATTCTGTGGGAAGGTAATTCAAAGGCAAACTCTCTTGCAAATTTGGGGGTTGATGGAATTACCTTGAAAGACATTTATACTTCCAAGACTGCCTCTGGGTGAGTGGCGTAGTAGGAGGCAGGGAGGGTGCTACTTCATCACCTGTAAGCTTCCATGGAGTGGTCAGGTGGTAGCCTACTAGGGATTGGGATCGAGCTGGTGCCATGGATCACATGGCCTTGGGAATTCTCTAGATCAAGTAACTTCAATAATTGCTCATCGACATTGGGTGTTGTGAATCGTCCCTCTTTGGACGTTTTCTAGCCTATTCATGTTTATTGTTGAGCATGCAAAGATGGGCTTGATTGCAATAGGTGATGGTTTTATTCCCTAAGTGGAGCAGAGGATCAACATTGGCATTTTTTTTGCTTCACTTCTTGTCTGGCCATGAGTAGATTTATTTTGCTAGTTTTTGTGAAGGAATTGGAGATGGGTGGCATGGTCACTCCTGTTTAGCTAAATAGTTCAAAGCATCAGTTGGCCTTCAAAGTTCAGGTCACCTCTTTGTGGCTACATTAAATCATCAAGCATCCAAATTACCTCACCTTTTCCACGATCAAATACATTGTTGGGAAAGGATTTATGGAGAATGTATAAGGATATCATCTAGATTTTGATATTTCTTCCCATGGTCTAGATGGATTGCTCAACATCGGTGTCCCTAAAGTAGAATCGAGGGTTATTATGAGAAGGCTATTTCATAAGGACATGTTGGTGGGTTTGGATAGAGCTTTGGTTGTCGCCTCCATGGGAAAAGGTATACTATGCCCTCTGGATTTGGATCTCCTTAACAACCCTGAGGCATTGGTGAGGTTCTTTCCATTCCTCTTGGATGCCAATGGTCTAGAATTGTTAGAGCATAGGAATCTGACTGCCGCTGGGGTCAAATTTCTCAAGAAGAAATTTCTCTTGATTCTAGTTGTAGACTCAGCTTGGAAAAGAGAGTTTCATGTGTTTGCTCAACATAACGTGTAGTGAATAGGCCTTGGAAGGTTGGTGGGTTGGTGTCAAATTACGAGATATGTTTTTGGTTGTCTATTAAGTGTAGTCTCCTATGTGATAAGGGTCTTTGTAAATTCGGTTGCTAGTTTTGTTTCTATCTGCATTTTGAATTTGGTGGGTAGTCTTGTTTTGTCTTGGCCATGTAAATGGGTGGTATTATGGCAGTCTCAACTCGACATGTAATGGGTATGTAAGAAGTTTTGTTGATCGCCCAAGTGGGCTAGAACTCTGTAACCTTTGAATTTTTAAATTAATATAATATATCTCTCTTACTTATCAATATATATATATATACATATTATAATATAAAGTAACTTACTATAATATATATATATATATATATATATAAATATATAAATATATATACATATATGATATTATAAACACATATTATTATTGTTAACAACTTATCTCCTCCATTTGTGATATACATGTTGCTATCTATTATTCCTCTTTTGAAGCCTTACTCTTGGAGACACTTGTCTAACCTTGAATACCAAGACCTTGGGGCTTGTTTAAGTCCATAAATGGATTTATTTAGTCTACACACATAATATTCTTCTTCTAATAAGATGAATCCTTCATGTTGCTCAATATACACATCCTCTTCAAGATTTCCATTAAGAAAAGCTAATTTGATGTCCATCTAATAAAATTTAAAATTCTTGAAACTTGCAAGAGCTAAGAACATGTTGATTGTCTCTAATCTTGTAACAGAGGAAAATGTCTCTTTGAAATCTATTCCTTCAACCTATGCATAGCCTTTGCACACAAGCCTTGTTTTATTCCCTGTGACTTCCCCATCTTCATTCATCTTGTTTCGAAACACCCACTTGGTTCCAATGGTGTTCTTGTCCTTAGGTCTTGGGACAAGCTCCCAAGTTTTATTCTTCCCTATTTGATCCAATATTTGTCTTCACTTGCTTCTAAAAATTTCTTTGGTTAAACTTTAGAAAGAAAACACAGATTTGCATTTTTTGTTGTATTTGCAAGTCTTCTTCTTGTCTAAATTTTTGTGTCTTTGTTTTCAATAATTATATCTAAATAGGATGGTTCTTTTGAACAAATATAGATGGTGTCTTGGGTGGTTCCTTTCATGGAGTCTTCAGATTTCTTTGGTCAACTTCTTTGTTTTCAATTTCTTCTTCTTTATAACATTCTTCCTTTTGATAATCAATTTCTTGTACTATCTCCTTTTGATGCATTTCTTCATCAACCCTCACATTTTCACTTTCAACAAATTTGAGAATTTTATAGCATTTATAGGCTTTTCTACTTGTGGAATATCTAAGGAAGATACCCTCGTCACTTCTTGAATCGAATTTTCCCAAATTGTCCTCGTCTCTTCTTATATAGCATTTGCTTCCAAAAATATTGAATTGGTAAGTGATAATTGTGCTATACACTTAACTTCAAGCTTTTGACATGATAAAAATAGATAATCTTCATGAGGTTGGGTGGGATGGGTTGGCTAAGGCCAAAAGTAATCAAGTGACAACTTTCCACAAAGGGCCAAAGGTTTAAATTCACTATGTAAATACTATGTATTTATCCTTCAAATGGGAATTTAAGACATTTATGAATGATTGAGGGGACATCATTCATGGAGGTATGCCATAGATGACCTAGATTCACATAAAATTGATCTAATGTCAAGATTATGGTGAATAAAACATCCAACTATTTAAGTCTGACCTTAACTAGGAGATTTATAGAATCAATCGTAGGATGAACAAAGTCATCATGATATTTTAGCGATAATTTTGATTGTTCATAATTATCCTTATAAATTTCATGCACATACAAAAATTATTCAGTGATCACGTTCACTACACACACGAGATCAATAAGTATTCCCCTTGTGGGTTTATCATTAATTATACTGGAGATGTAAAGAGGACCATTGGATGTATGTGTAAAAGCATCAATATGTGTAAAAATAATATTAGGTAATAAATTTGTTTGATTTTTGTGAGGATGAGTATTAATCATGTTGATCATATATTAGATATCTTATTGATATCTTTTTCATTATCATTTCCTTCGATAAGATTAGTTGTATGACTAGGTAATGGATTGGTGAATATTTGTAATTTTTCATTAGGTGGTGTTATCAACTTATTCCCTTTATCATTTACACCAGCCAATCAGATGACATAAGAATCAATGAGCTCTTGCACTTGGTGCTTAAGCTGCATACATATTTTTGTATCATGCCCAGGTGTACAATGATATTGACAAATATTTGTATTAAATTTAGGAGATAATAGTTTTGTGGTATCAATAGGATGAATAGGAGCGAGTTGGATCATGTTCTTATTAAAAATTCAAACATAATTGCATGGAGAGAATTGGGAAATTATAAAAAATTGTCTCTCTTCACTCAAGAATTGATGCATTGTTGTAGATGCAACAACTTGTGTTTGAATGATATTAGATGATTGAGGAGTTTTTATTTTGATGATTTTTTTCTTCTTAAGTCATTGATAGTTAGATTGAGGATTGGCTTTGGATTGAGTATTAGGAGTCGATGAAGGTGTGTCTTCATATTGGCTTACAAAAATTTGGTAATCATGAAGAGTCATTCATAAATGTGTGAATGATGAATATTTCATTAATAAGATCTTATCTCGAATGTTAGGTTGCAAGTTTCCAATAAAGACTCTTTATAAATTGGAATCCAGAAGAGAATATGAGATTTGTGAACAAAGATCTTGGTATCATCCTATAAATTAGTCACTTTTTCCTTATTTCCTTGTTTGCAATAGAATAAATTAGTAATGTAACCTAAGGTCCAATGTTTGCTTATAAATTTTAAAGGAATTCAATAATAATTTGTGTAAAGGAAGTAATTGAATTATTAGGAAACAAACAAAACCAATCCAAGGCCATGTCTTCAATGATCGAGGAAATGTTTTAGTTAGGAGAGCATCTTCAGAATTGAAATCACTACATGTAGTAGTAAAAGTTGATGCATGATTGTTCAGATCTCCTTTGTCAAAATACTTCTGAAATAGAGGAATTTCACTTTTTTGCGAAATAGGTCTTTTTAGGATAGCTAATGGTAAGGAGTTAAGTGTGAGATATGTTGGAGGTTTAACATTGGATTGAATTTGGTTCATGTTTGAAATTATTTATTATAGAGATGACATGTTTTGTAAAATTTGATTTATTACAAGATCGTTTTGTGACATATTTTAAAAATTGTGAAGTGTGTAGGGCTATTGTTAATGATTGGAGGGTTATTTTTTTGAAATTTTATAAGAGGTGAAGAAAATGGACGTGTGGTAGATGAAGGGGAAAATTTATAAGAATTCCCACAAGAAAGACCACAAATAGAGGGGTGAAAGTATGAATAGAAGGTATGATTGGAGGAGATGAAACTTCTTTTCCTATTTGATTTTGAGCATCAAGAAGGGTTTGAGAACAACTATTTTTTGTAGGGATGTTTGAATCCACTATTTGAACCAAGCTACACAAAACTTCTATTCCTTGGGCATCATTGATTAATTTTCGAAGGTTATCCACAAGAGGAATAGATTTTTAGTACTTAATTATAGTTGAAGGCTTTCAAGGTCTTTATCTAATTGTTTACGCTTATCTTTAGGGACATGTGCAACATTGGCTTCCAAATCCACATGAATGGTTGGTGATGATGAAGACATAAGCAAAGTAAGAGTAAGGAGAGGATCAAGGCTAGATTGCATAGATGCAATTCCTTGAGTGAAAGAGTTATGAAACTCAGACTCAACATTGAATGTAATTATAACACGAGAAGCCATAAGTATATAACTACATCTTACAAGAGTATTTGATAAGGGATACCAAGTCATGAAACTTATAAAATGTTCACGATATTCAAAACACTTAGGTGTTAATACAATGATGGGAATAATGGATGATGAGGACAAAAACAAATACAAATCTCATAAATAGGAAACAAGTCCACACAAGGTTATATAAATAGAACTATGATTGAAATCTAGAGTGAAATTAGCAAGACAAGGGTGAGGGTTCCCTAGACTAGAGATGTAAAAAAGTTCAAGTTTAAAGATATAGAAATGTAGTACAGTGTTTAAAAGTTTGAGTTTGTATAGGTTCAAGAAAGAAAAACTTTGGAAGTGTAAGAAAACCAATTTTTTTGACATAAAGAATATGTATGCATGAATTTTTAAGTTTCAAAGCAATAAAATAAATGCAATAAGTCCCAATTTCCTTATAAATGACAATTTTTAAAATGCAGTATGTTACACTTAACTAAATTTTCCTCTAAAATGTTGGAAATAGGAATCTTTAAATCTTTTGGAATGGAAAATGAAGTGCAACTTTAAAATTTTATCAATCTATAACACAAAATGCACTTCAAATGGTAACACTTTCAAATAACCTAAGATTCCACTCAAATTTAGGATAAAGGGCATGTAAGTCAAAATATTTTAGATGTGGGATACACCAAGTTCACTGAAATATGGTATAGGAAAAAGGGACCTAGGGTACAAATCATACCTTTCCAACACCATATTTGAGAGGACACAAAAATGATCATAAAAGACCACCTAGCTACTATCCTCAAGAGAGAGAGAAAATGGTTGATCATGGTTTTGGTCCTCTTTGTGGGGGTTGATGGTTGATGTATTTATTAGGAATGAAATTAATTTGATTTTTTATAGTAGGTCAATTATGCAACTACAATAAACTATGAATACAAAAACAACACAAAATTGATAAGAAAAAACTGAAAAACAACATAGTAGAGAGTAGAGATAGAGGAACCTAGCATTCAAATTTGGGTTGAAACTATTTGGTCAGGGGCATAGGAACCCTAGACTAAAAATTAAGGTTTCTAGAATATTTAAATAGGTATCAATGGGTTACAATCTGTAGGTTCTTCCCTATCAAATTCAACTTTAAAACTTTGTCTATTGATGAATAATTGTACTTGCCCTAATTTTATGAATGAAAGTGCTTGAATGTTTGATTTTGGTTTTGAGTCTCCAATCTTATTCAAATTCTCTTCATATCTACCACCTGCAAGAAAGGGTCATTCCATATAGGGGCTTGTCTAAGTCAAACATTGTTTTGGTTTTTTTGCCTCTACAATGGCTATGATGATGTTAGGTAAAGAGTACTTTCCCTAGGTTAGGCAGAGGAAAATGGATTAAAAAAATGATAATTCACAAGTATTGTAACTTACCATGCAACTTTTCTTTCCTTGATGGGTTGAAGTCATGTCACTCATCTCATGCAAGGAGAATTTGATGCTTGATTGAAGGTCATCCAAGTGTTAGTACTCACAAAACTATGAACATAAAACATGAAATAAATCTTTCATGATGCATTACTAACATGAATCTTGATTAAGCTAAACCTTACCAATGTTAATGTTCATTCCATGATTTATAATGCTCAGGTTAATACTAATTCTCATGAGTCTTCGATTTTGGACCAAGTTAATCAATTGTTTGATGTCTCGAGGACTATTATTGATGAGATGCTCAAAATGAAGAGGGACTTTGCGTATAGAGTCTCGATCTTGGAAGAAAAAATGATTAAAGGCTATGAGAATTTGGAAACTATGGTCAAAGTCAGCCAATTTTCTCTCCATAATAATGTTGAGGGTCTTCAATTTCTGAATGGAAAGGCTAGACTACAGAAGGGTGACTCTTCAGGTGTGATGAAAGAAGTTGTTGGTTTTTTTGATCTCCCCAAAGACATGAAGGGGGGAGAATGATAAGGGCCTTGCACCCACACATACAACAAGAATAAAAATAACTTGGGGGTTCCTGATAAGGAGGTAGCTGAGGTGATGGATATGCATGAGAAGATCATTACTCCTAATCTTGAAGCAATTAATATTCTAAAAATTCTATAATTTCCTGTTGGTTTTGTCCTATGTTTTGGATGGTTTTTCACTTGTTTTTTTTTATGATTGGCTTCTTGTTTTGTTTTTATTTTCTTTAAAAGCAATCATCTTTTTTGTACAGGGTTTCAGGTCCCCTTCAAAACCTGCTTTTCCTATAATAAAAAACATGAATCTTGACTGACGATAATGTTGTAAAATAATCCTTATTATGCTCTTAAATTGACTTGATTGATTTTTAGGATGCTAAATTTCTCAAAATTTTCTTCTAGCTTAAAATGGTGAGAAAAACTTTATTTATATGCATTTCTTCATTTCTTGCAATAATCATTTTGAAAAGCTAACAAATGAATTTAAATTTATAAATATAAAAATACTAATAATAAATACTAAAAATTGGGCCAAAATAGGGCGGTCAAGGTTGAGGGTGCCCTAGAACAAACTTATTTTTGGATTTAAGTTGTTATTTATTTAATTTTAATTCCCAATTTTATCTTGATTTTTCAAAAAGATAATAAAACAAAAAAATAATAAGCACAATTAGGTCCAATCCCTAATTGTCAAGGTTGAAAATTTACAATGCTACATATTTATAGAGAAGATAAACAAAATATTACATAGGATAAAATAAGGGAAATTCACAAAATGAAGCAATGAGGTAACAATATGAAGAGGGAAATAAAGGAGAATAAAAATAGAAAAGATAAATCCAGGCATCCATATGGTGTTCAAGGGATAGGATATCGACAATCCTCAAAATATTTCAAAGATCCTGAGAAACAAGTGTAAAATTATGGATAAGGAGATGTTTGATTTTCAACAAACCCTTCTACAAAAATATTGGATTCCCAACACTATAAGATCAACAACCACTAGAGCAAAAAAATCCCTCTAAAATGAAAAATAATTCAAAAAAATGAATGTGATAATTTTTTAAGATCTAGAATTAGAGTCACCTATTCTCTAATTGTGAGAGAGACCCTTTTCATGAAATGGGAAAATCAATGGCCATCAAAGGAAGGCTTCCGAAAATGGAGCAAGGAAGCCTAGGGAGCAAAGATAAAAATAAGATTACTTCCCAAAGGACCATGAATCATGGATGGTGTTATTTCTATCTTTGGGATTGGAAACCAAACTTTGATTGAACATAAACCATGCCATATCCTCTACGCCAATCTAAATCTATCTATACAACCTTCTATTGGAATATTGGGAGATGTCAACCCTAACCAAAATAGGGAACTCTCTACAAACCTTTATAATAAAAAATAGATGAACATATTAAAATGGTGATTTAACATTTACGTGTACAATTTTATTCACATAAACCTTTCTAAACCACTACTTATAAACATTGAGCTAGTTTTAAGGCTAATATCTAACAACAAGAAGTGAAAATTGAAGATCATTTGCATTCTTGGGGAAATTTTCTAAATATAATCATCATTTGGTTAATTATAACAAATGGAAAAACCAAGTTGATGATTTTAATGACAACAAGAATAAGGATATTACAAATGCTTTAAATAAATGCAAATGATTAATAGTGATAATGGTCATCAAATGGAGGATAACCTCCCTTCCTATGAACCAATCTCTATAATATTGATAGAAAAAAAAGGAAATATCAAGGACTTATCAATTTGAGGATAATCCCCTAAATGAAGCCTCAAGCATGGGAATGGATCTTGAAATTTTGAATGTTACAATAAACAAGCCAATTTTTTAAATATATTTAAATACATTTGATATTTCAAATTAGCTATTCAATAAATCTACTACTCATATTTTGGAGGATAAGAATCAAAATGACAAACCTTTACTAGTGATTTAAGACAAAGAACTCAAAGGAGGAAACAAAAAATGACATGAAATATGAATCACTAGAAGAAAGACTAATAATTCAATCATCGTTAATTGAAAAAACAAAATATGGAAATCAAAAAAGAAAAGGAAAGAAAACAAACAATGAGTGTAGAGAAAAATATGCCATGGAAAATGGGCAAATAAAAATTAACAATTTGATTTTGAGATTCCCTTTAGAATAATAAATATCACCTCATGGAACACTATGGGAATACCCCTAAAAAATCACACTTGATGGATCATCATATGGATATACTAATGTGGGCATATTCATTCTACAAGAAGCTAAATTCAACAAAGCAGAAGCAAGAACCATTTTTCCAAATTAGAAATAATAGATGGTCGAATCCATAGAATCAAAGGGTGCTTTTAATGGTTTGGGAATTCTATGGAAACATTATGCTATCAATTGGATATTTTGAGCTATAGTCAAAATTGGCATGTGAGTAAGTTTATAAGCTTTGCTTGTAAAAAAAGATTCAAAAAGTGTTTGGGTCCAATTATGTTGTCTGTACATGTTGATTTTTAATTAATTTAAAAAACGATTGGATTATATTTGTTATTTTTTAATTAATTTCTAAGCAAACAAATCTATAAACTTAAAATATCATACTTTTTTTGTTTTTTAATATTTTATTTGGTTAATATCAAACTTTTTTTGTTTTTGAGTAAGTTTATAAGCTTTACTTCTAAATATCAGACTTTTTTTGTTCATTAATAATTTTTTGAAAGCAATTTGATAGGACTTGGGTGGTCTCTTAAAAGAAGAACTAACTTTGAAGGGAATGAAGGGTGGATGGGGAGTTTTGGGTTCCAAAACCATTGCTTCACTTCCTAGAATGAAATCCCACTTACAAGGACAAGGTTGTTGTCATGTGAGAAATTTTTTATCATCAACAAATCATGGAGGGTTAAAGGCCAACTCTATGCGAGTGAGTTATATCTCTTATGCTTTGATCTTAGCTTAGAATTGTGAGGGTGTTCTTAAGGATATACCTTAAGAGGTATTAAATTAAAAAAAAATAGAAAATTATAAATTGATGACAACTAAACCCAACCTACTGACTTGGCTCCAAAGATTGTCACTAAACCAAGAATGATTGGCTAGCTCAAAACCTTTATATAGCTAATAAAAATATGTAATCATAACCCACATGAAATGAATTTATTAAAAATCTCTCTGAAGATAAATCCCTGGTTATGATTACATAAAACTACTCCTACTTCTACACTACTTATTTACATTTTGTTTACATAATGGTGTGGTATTGGTAAGGGGTTTCTAGACCTATTCCTATCTAATTGGGAAACAAATTAATAATTCATAGAGAAGAGAATGAATTGAAATTGAGCAACATGGAGTTGTGTATTTACATAGAAAAAATATCATGAAATTTGTAATAGAGCATACTTATTAATCTATAATAAAACTACACATATACATATATAAAGTGAGAAAGATCACTACAAGTCTTACAATTTTTTCAAAATATTTTTACATTCATCTAACCTTCATTACAAATTCATGTTAGAAAATGTGGCAAGGGATAATCCTTATTTACGACTAAGAAACCTCATAAAGGCATACAATGACATGGAGACATTCTACAAAAAGATGTGCTTAGAATATTAACCTTCTTTGATTCTCTAGGTTTGTACTCAACCCAAAATAATTGGACTTGCATCTATGGCTTCTTTGCAACACACTGGAAAATATTTGGTGTCTGAAGAACCATGGTCAAACCAACCTCCTCTCAAAATGATTTTCATTATTTAACACCTATAGGGATCCAAACCCTAATTACTACACTATAGTTGCATCAAATCCATGGCCAAGGAGAAATCCCGCCTAAAATGGGTGTAGCTGAGTGACCTTTTGCATCAATGGTGGTAGCTAGGAAAAAATATTGGATGATTAGTTTTGACACTCAAACTCATTTGATAATATGTATCTTGGGCTCCATTGAGTCTTTACAATCTTTAAAATAATCACCTTCTACTTTATTGAACCTTTGGATGATTAGGCATCAATACTCTCTAGGGGGAGGAGCTGATATGTAGGTGAGAGCCCTAATGTAGGATGGGACATGCGCTCGTTGGGGCCCACACGTGGACGCCAACCCTCCACAACTTAAAAAAACTCTTGCATAAATAGGTACGATGACATCAAACATAAATCAGATTTAAAATGCACACATAATCATATTAATCAGGACACAAAAAAAGTACATGCTGGCAGCCAAACATGATGAAGTTTATCCAACTTGTATCTAACATATAACAAGTAGCATTCCCACATGGAAATTAAACATCCCAAACATTAAGACATGCACCCTTCCTCGTAAACTGGTAAATCCAACCATCACACCAATGCAGGTGTCACTTTCACATTTATCTCAACTACACAACATAAACAAGGTGCCAAGTCAACAAAATTCAAACCCATCCAACCCATGTTTGACTGATTGGAAAACCCATTACAACCATGTTTCCCAGTGTAGCATAGCCAAACCAACATGCAAATGCATTTTCCTGTCCCTTCAACCATGAGACCTACAACACGTATCAACATCAATCTATCCCATCTTGCCAAGTAATGTGTGCATGTATTGAATCCAAAGGAAAATATCCCACCTGCATCCATTTAGTAGTCTTGTAAGTTCACCATTATTCAAAAAATAAACATGGAAACAATTTCAAACAATCCACCAAACCAATCAACTCAAGAATAAATGGTTGAAATCAATCAAATCTCCAATTCAAATTCAAAATAGAACAATTTATTTTACCACACCAAACAAGCATCAATCAAATTCAAATAATTCCCAATTCAAATAGCCATGAAAACCTTCAAGTATGCACTTATTTTGCAGTGAGCGACATAAGAAAAGGAGTGACAAGCACAAAATTCACCAAGTTAACAACAAGGGGAGGCAACAACTCAGATTCTAGTGCACCAACATCCATATTGTTCCAGGTTTTCCTCTCAGACTTTTCCATTCATGAGATTTATATTGTTCTTCATTACAACCATTATTATTTTCCATTTGTAAGCTTTATATTTATCTTCACTACAACCATTACAGTCATAGGTTTTTATTTATGTTTCCCTAGGGTTTATATTGCAAATATTATAGTCACAAGTTTTTATTTATCTTTCCCTAGGGTTTATATTGAATATATTGCAACCATAGGTTAGCATATGTGTTCCATAGGATTTACATTGCAAATATTACAGTCATGGTTTACCATTTAAAGCTTTCCCTAGGGTTTATATTGCAAATATTATAGTCACAATTTACCATTTCTATTTCCCAAAGGTTTATATTACAAATATTACAGTCATAGTTTACCATTTCAGTTTCCCTAGGGTTTATACTACAAATATTACAGTCATAGTTTACCATTTTTTTCCCCTAGGGTTTATATTGGAAATGTTAAAGTCATAGTTTAGCCTTTCTATTTCTGTAGACACGTAAAATGTACCACTTGACATTGGGCATATGATCCTAACCACTAACATTGTTTTGTCCTGAATCATCCTCCAGTCTAACCATTTAATCAAATACCTTTATTTGATCAAATTCATCAATATTTTCTCTCTTAATTAAATAAATTAGTTATCTAATTAAGTCATTCCTTCTCAATAATTAAATCAACCCGTCTGATCTAACTATCCCCATTTAATTAAATAATTAATTTTATTTGATTAAATTTCTAAAGTCTATCTATTAAATTAAATAAATTAAAAACCTTATTTAGTTTAATCTAACATCATCTCTTTTAATTAAATAAATAAAAAATTCTTATTTAAGTAAGTTCCTTATCACATTCTTCTCATATTTGATTTAAATAAATCCACAAATTTAAGTCAAATAGGTCGCATCATTTAATCCCTTCATTAAATTAATTAACTTTGATTAATTTAATCTCATATCATGTCCCATCCTCTAGCTTTTCCCACTTGCACATGAAAATAGATTTAATTGATTTGTTAAATCTCTATTTTCTTCAACAAAGCATCTTTTGAGGAATATTCCCCAAATTTGAATTCAAAAGCCAAGTGGGATAAGTCCTTCCAACAAGGAATTTCCTCCACCTTACATGTCCTTTGCCTTGAGCCAAGAGGCATTCAATGCATTCTTCCTTCCCTCTTACATGTCATTTCAACAAATTCAAAATTCAAATATATGCATTTATTTACACATTCTTCAAAACTTGCACATCTTCTATCCATTCACAAGTGGACAAGTGGCACTTGTCCATTGGATAATTCTTAGTCCCACATTGCTCTATTTTGGGCATTCCTTCATCTTCTCATTCTATAAATAAGAGGCTAATCTCCTCATTCTATCATCCACAATTTGAGTAAACGTACCGTGCTCAAATCATTAGCAATTCTCATCCATTATCATTGAATCTTAGCTAGCTTATGCAGATTTTTGTATTGGAGCACTCATCAAGCATCAACAAAGTGGATCAAATCTCTTCATCCAATCACCATTGCATCATTGGAGTTGGGAAAGGGCCAATTTTCACATCAAATTGGCACCAATTCCCTCAAGAGATTATGAGTTTTTTCGCTTTAGAATAGGATTTGCTATTCAAATGAATTTCTTGAGGAATCCTTGTTCTTGCTTGCATTCTATCATCTAATGTGTTTTTTCATGTTGTTGTGTAGGTATTAGGATTGGGGTTCAACAATTTCAGTAGGGTTTATATTGCAAATATTACAGTCATAGTTTAGCATTTTTGTTTCATAGGTTCTGCATTATCATTCACTCTGCTTATCATAGTCTCATAGGTTCTGCATTATCATTTATATGGTAAATATTAGTCATGGTTTACCATTTCTGTTTCATATGTTTTGCATTATCATACACTCTGCATATCTTATTCTCATAGGTTTTTCATTATCGTTTATATTGCAAATATTACAGTAATAGTTTATCATTTCTATTTCATAGGTTTTGCATTATCATTCACTCTACTTATCTTATTCTCATAGGTTTTGCATTATCATTCACTCTAGTTATCTTATTCTCATAGCATCTACATTATCATTCACTAAGGTTTTCTTCGATGCTAGTCATTAATTTTTGAGTTTCTATTTTTATTAGTTTTTTTTCATCTTTTTCATAGGTTCTGCTTCATCAATTCACAAATATTTATGTCTATCAATGAGTTGGTCAAAGTCAAAATATGTGAGATTTATTAAACTCTTACTATTTTTTATTCATAAGCTTTCTATTGTGTCATAGTTAAAATGTGAGTGTGGTTTTCACTTTGTTGTGCATAAGAATGTTTATGATGTAAATGCTTAAGAGATATGAGATGTTCTTAAACTCTTACTCCCTTGCATAGTTTGTAATTATGTGCTTCTTACTCCTCTATTTCCTTATGTCACTCACTCTAGAATAAATGTAACTCTCTAAACTCTTAGAATATATTATCTAAATTGAAATGCAACAAACTAAAATGATAACACATACAAAAACTAAATAATCTTTTGTTCAAGCATCACTCTCTTCATACATATAAAGATAACTATTCAAGCATTTGTGTTTCATAGTTTAGCATTATGTTTCATAGGTTATGCATTATCATTGACTCTAGTTATCTTATTCTCATATTTTCTGCATTACAAACTAATTATTCTTCTATTCAAGCATCATTATTTTAATTGTAATTATTTAGTGCAAATGGCCAAGGGTAATCCAGTGGTGACCCATACTGGGAACAAAAAAAGAAAAGATCCACGATAAGGTTTCCCTCCAACAAACTGGGAGCTAGATTCCCCCCTAAAAGAGATCATGTTTCACAAGTAGAGGAGGTTTCTACTCCTCAAATACCACAAATTGAGGTTACTACACCTCAAATACCACAAAAAATAAAACAAATACAAAAGATGTGGTCTTCAGATGACATGAAAAGGGCACTCTATGATGTTGAAGAGAATGACATGTCCAGAAGGGGGGCTTTGAAAAGGTGGTCAATCCCAACAACCACACTGTCCAAATGGCTAGGGGGTCTAACAACAACTTCCAAGAAAGGTCTGCCAACAGTCCTCAGTGAAGAGGAAGAACATCTTATTGTCAAATGGTGCAAGCAAATGGTTGATATTGGTCATGGTATTGAGATATCCAATCTTAAGTCTAAGGTTTCCCAAATATGTTAGAATAGGCCAAACCCTTTCACCAATGGGTTCCCAGGGAAGTCCTAGTGGACAGGCTTCAAGCACATACATCCTGAACTTGCATTGTGAACTGTTGAAGGCCTAGACAAAGATAGGGCATTCAATCTTAGAGCTAATGTTGTAGTTGCATTCTACAAAACATTGTATGCAACATACAAATCCATTCCATATGGTACTGATTGCATATGGAATTGTGATGAAACTAGCATCCAAGCAGGAAAAAATGGGTCCTTGAAGGTGCCCGCAAGAAAAGGTAGCAGGAATGTCTCTTACATTATCCCAAAGAGCCATGAATGGATAACCATTATGTGTTGTGTCAATGTTGTTGGGAAGAGCATTCCAGAATTCTACTTGTTCAAGGGGAGTGCGAAATAGATAATTACATCATATAATGTGAACCAGGTGTGTGCATGGTAGCCTAGCCCCATGCATGGATGACCAAAGACTTATTCATAAACCTTAGTTATAGGTGGTGTCTCACCCACCAACAGGGTCTTGCTGATATTTGAAGGCCATGGAAGCCATGTAGCACTCGAAACCATCTAGGAAGCAAGAGAAATTGGTGTAGATTTGTTAAAATTTCCATCACACACATCACATAAGCTACAACCATTGGATGTGAGTGTGTTTGCACCTTTTAAAGCTTGCTTCAAATCAGAATGTGCATATTTTTTGTCAAGGTTTGCAAACATTGAAGTGAGGTGGAGAGAACTTGCAATGTTAGGTAGCAAAGCAATAGAAACAACTTTGACAGTTAACAAAATAAAAGTTGGGTTTAAAAGGATTGGTATATGGATATTGAATCCTGACGTACTTGTCAATGACATACGTCCCAATAAGACATTTGTGGTCAACAAGGATGCTAATGCAGTTGAAAACATTCTCATCCTTTCTGGAATTGGTTTTCAAGTGATGATGTTTTAGTATTACAGTCCACTCTTCAGATGATAATTTGTAGACTTCAACAGAAACACAACACTCACTTCATAGATGTCCTGCTGAATCAGTTGCACAAGTGGTGGTTAATGAACACACCCCTCCCATGGTGGACAGCCTCGTTGATCAATTCAATGAAAGTTTAGATCTTCCATCACAATGTATCCAACCATCCTAGTTGGTTGAGGGAGCTATGAACTTGGGCATTGATTTGGAAGTCCTAGAACAACAAGATACCTATACTTTCCCATCATCACCACAAAAAATTGACCTTTCTCAAGTTGTGCATTACTATGCTCCTTCTTGCAATTCAAATTTATGAGGAAATAAAGTTGTACCAAAGGGATCACATGTATTGGAGGAGGTCATTGCCACATAGTTGGATGGGATAGGAGAAACACAAATAGTTCCACACATCAGCAGGTTCCTCAAGCCTCCTGTGCACACTATCTATCAAAAGAAATCCAATGTTGGTGTAATTTGGATCAATAGGCAGTCTCAACTATTGAAAACAAATGATTATATGAGGCTGTTAATGGAGAAAGAGAAAAGGAAGAAAGAGTTTGAGGAGCTAATAGTAAGAAAGATACAACAAAATGAGGATAAAATGGTAGCAAAAATTGTGGCAGCGGAGTTGAAGGAGAATGCCAGAATTGAGAAGGAGATACTGCAAAAAGAGAAAGAGTAGTAGAGATTACAACATAAAAGGGATAGAGATGTGAAAAAGGAGCAACAGAGGCTTCAAAAGGAACAAGACTAAAAGGAAAGGGAGATTGAGGAGGCACAATGGGATTTACAAAGAGAGAGGTAGTTAACGAATCCTTCTAATCTATTGTCTCAAAGTAATGGAGTCTTTCGTGATATTCTCAACATTAATATCCCTCAATTCTCCACAACAATGAATTATTCAAGCCTCTCCCAATCTAAATTCAAGGGCACTCAATATCCATATCAAATTGGCACTTGGGATGTATAGATGTGTTCACCACTAACCCCAACACATGTCACTTGCACCCAATTTTCCATTTCAAGTCCCACTCATGTATGCAACACTCCTCATCAACTGGAAGGGAACGAGAAAATGGCGAGTAGCACCCCAACCAGCCAACATCCATTTCCCCACAACAATAGCTAAATGCATCCTTTTTTTGTTTTCACATGCAATTCAAGTTTCATACAACTTAGAAGTTTTGATATTTACAAATGCACCGAAATTGTGGATAGTTTTAAATTTATGATAAGTAGAGATTGAGCGTTATTGTTTTGGTTTGTGAAGTAATATGATCAGATTCTAAAATGTGTTGTATGTAATTTGCAATGTGTGTTATTATTTTGATCTGCAATGTATGCTTCTTCGTTGATAGTTTTAAATTTATAATAACTACAGATGCATCGTTATTGTTTTGAATTGCAATGTATTATGATCATATTGCAATGTGTGTTGTATGTAGTTTGCAATGTGTCACTGTTTCGATTTGCAATGTTTGCTCCTTCATTGACATTTTGTCATTTTCAATTTTTTTTTTTAAATTTAATATTCCACGTGGGACAACAAAATTTGTCCATCAGATTTTTAAATTCCCAAAAAGACCACCCAACTGATACGTAGACACTTTAGCTACCACTTCTTGCATGGCAGGACATCTGAATTTGATAGCCTTTCCACATCTACTTCTCTCAGTTCGCCACCCTAACATTCCATTGCATCACATTTATCATTCACTGCCCCTTCCTATACTTCTCCTCTATCGTGTTTAATGCACATCACTTCCTCTTAGCTCCATGCCACCTCACATATTTTTCCACCCAACCTATACATAAACATATGTATATGTATATGTATATATATGCATATGTATGTACATATACATACATATTTTTTGAGCCAACCTACATGCAATGCTCCTAGTGCCTCGCTCTTCTCACCATCTTTAAAACCTTTCATTCTAGCAATTCTTGTTTTTTCTTCATTTGCATGCCACTACATGCTCGGTTCGTCCTCTACAAGTTTCAAACAACAACCACAACCTACGATGCTCAAACTCTAATTAAGAGATGGATAGATGCCAGTTGGTGAATGTTATAATAGCTTCTTTCAATTGTTGCATATACATATATGTATATCTTTATGCATATGTATATTTATCTACAAATACATATGTATATACATATTCATATGCATAGACTTATACATATGTATAAATATGTATATGTGTCTAGGAGTGAATTTTCACCCCATGTACAAATTCCCCTTTTTCCCTTCTCCACTTTAAAAAACCAAGTTCAAAGGCTTAATTACACCTAAGCCCATTTCTTTCATCCCACTTGGTGCTTGTTTTGAGCATCAACAGAGGAATTTATGTTGAGGACACCTGCGCGATGCACAGACATCCACGCGGTGCACTTACATCCCTAGAAGATTCCTGTGGTTGGAGCTGTAGAGGCGTTACACTTATCATTGGTAGTTGATTAGTAACACCCTCTTCAACCGACCGACCCAAATATGGTTGTTTTCTTCAATCTCTCCTTCAAATTCACTTTTTCAAAAACCATTTCATCTCTTCACATCCTCTACAAGCTCAAGCAATCTTCTTCACACTCTTTTGCATCCACTTCAAGCACTTTAACAACACTCTTGCACTCCATAACAACAACTTCATCACTCCATCACTTTGGTAGAGAAAGTGTGGGACAACACCATTGTAGCAGAGGCTTGAGTACTCTCATTTTCTCCCCCATTATCCTTGAGTGCTTTTGGTGGAGGTGGTAAGATTTCTACTCCTCCCCTCTATCACTTGGTTGAGTAGCACCATTTACTGTTTTGTAGTGTTTTAGTGTTCTCTACTTTACTTAATTTTTTTATCATACTTACTTTCTTGGTTGTTCGAAGAGGTGGAAACACCTAAACAGGGGTCTGACTGAGGTAGACCCTATACAGGCACCCAACATTTTTCCTCTTGCTTGTGTGTAGGTGTATGTGCTATTTGGAGCTAGCTAGCGAACAAATTCCTTTGTGAGATTATTCTTGCCATCCTAGCTCTTATTTTTCTACTTTATCATATTAAAGCATACTTTGTTTACTTCATAACGTTGTTTTGGACCTTTAGTAGTGATTATCTGGGTCGTTAGTTAGTTTTCTAGTGTTTGACCTTATCTCTTTAGTTGTTTGGTCATACGGATGCTAGTGCACTTGAGAGACGTTAGTGTGTCTTGCTGTTGTCCCGGGACCGCACTTTCATCCTCGGACAAAGAGCTTCCTAAGGTGTAGTGTTGAACCCAAAAACTAGCTCACCTATCCCCTTTCTAAGTTTCAAGTATGTAGAATACTTGAAGGGCCTTACAGTCCTCATTATTCTCATCTCATGTTTCCTAACACCCCATTAAGTTGAGGTAAGTTAGGGCAGCCTTCCGCATCTTGGCCCTCCATGACCTGGGGCCTTGTACGTGGTGGTCCTCCTCTCTTACATTTTTGGTGAACCTAATGTGAACCATTTTGGTTCTATTTTGTGATATTGACAGTTCCCTTTCTTGTACTCTAAGAGTGTTGTAGGTGTGAGTGTTGTGAGTTGTCACCTTACAACCCAACCTGTGACCCCTAGTTGGTGTAGTTGGAAGGTTTCAGAGGTTTTGCATAATGAAACCTTACTTGGGTCACCATCTTATCTTTTAACCTTTAGGGACTTCGTGAAAGTATCTTCTAGTGTGTGTAATTGCCTCCTTCTTGCATCAACCTATCCCCTTTGCGTAGCCTATGAACAATGGTACTGGTATAACTTTCACTTCATAGGACCTGCCGATGGGTTTTAATAGGGAACCACATCCTCTCTATATCCCCATGTAGATCAGTGGAAACACTGTAGCAGGTGTTCTCATTGATCTGACATCATAAGTAAACATAATAACTGAGAAGATCATGTTGATTAAATTCTTACATAAAGATGGGTACAATGCACCTATGAGTTCCATCCACACGCATGACGGGATTTTTGTGCCCCCTTTGGGTAGTATTGTCCTACCGGTCTTAGTTGGACCTAAATCTATGAAACTCTTGTTTGACGTTATTGTTGGGTCTAAGATTTTTGGGGTGAAGTTGGGTATCCCTTGGTTGGTAGCTATGAATGCGGTGCCCTTGATCGTGCATAAATGTTTAAAATTTATCCATAGGTACATGTAATTCATGACACCGGTTTCTTGTGGTAGCTACTCCTTGGATTACTACTATTGGTCCTCTCCTACCTATGAAGGACCTTTTGCATCGAACGTACCATAAGTATAATAAAGGGCGCCTGAGGCCGAAAGTAAGATACGCTTCATCACCTTATGTTGTTTCACATAGGGCTTGTGTAAAATTTGATAGCGATGCCGCTAAGGCATGTAGGAGGGAAGAAGAGAAGTGGTCCCAAGATTCTCCTTCTTCCTCTTTTGTTGGTCATTCCAATGCTTCTTCTCACTCTATTGTGGTGCCATTGGATTTGGTTCTATGCTTGAGGGAGAATCCTATGGTTCCCATTCAACAAAAGCCTAAGTGTCCCGCGTTCAAACTTCTTATTCTACTGACGAAGCCTAGACTTGTTCGGTGTAATGAGAAGAAGGTATCTCATGGAGAGTCCTCTTTGTCTTGACCTCCATGGCTCCTACTACTCCTGATCCCAAAGCAGTAAGTAGGAAGAGGCCCCCTGCCAAGGCTCCTGAGCCGACTCCCCCCGTCGTTCCTCAGCTTGCTCCTCCTATTGCCTTTTAGGAATTTGTTCCTCCACTAGAGACGGCCATAGTGGAAATTCCCATGGTTGATTAGGAGCCTTCTAGTCCTTCGCAACCTCTGGCCTCCAAATCAAAGAGTTGTAGAAACCACCTTGCACACGAGCGTAAGCGCATGCGAAAGGATCTCGTGACCGAGCAGGCTGCCTCACAGAGAAAGGAAGAAGAGACAACCGCCTCTGCTAACATGATTATCAATCTCACTAATTTTTTTACTCAACCTAAGGCCTATGTTAACATAGTCATGGTGAGATCTACAATTCCACTTGCACTTGGTTCGCCAAACATAACATTCACATTACAATATTTTCCCTTAAACAAGTAGTCCTCTCCCCTCTACATTCCTGCTCGCCTCAATGGTAACATTGTGACAGGGGTCTCGGTGGACCCCACAAGCCATGTGAATGTCATCACAAAAGAAACATTGGTATTAAATTCATTATAGAGGGAAGAATATGAAGAAACCAACCTAGGACTGTTGACATGATTTTTGATGTTATCTTGAGTTAGGATTTATTTAGGCTAAAGCTAGGCATACCCTGGCTAGGTTCCATGAATGGAGTCACCTCTGTTCACAAATGTTTAAAATTTTCCCATGAAGGTGTCATGCATGTAGTGCATGACATTGGATACTAGCCCTTGGTTTCTTGCGGTGGATACCCGTTGGATCACTTTTGGCCCGCCCCAATTGGTTTTCTTCCTCCAAGAATAGACCTACTTTACAAGAATTATGTTAAGTACAAGAATGGATGCAAGGGATAGTTGAAACTAACCCTTCCTATGATACGACAATCAGTTGCCTCCTCTTCTCGAGAGGAGAAGGAGAAGCTTGTGCCAACTGTTCCCCCTTCCCAAAAAGGAAAGGAGAAGTCCACGCCGACTCCCTCTCCTTCCTGTAAAGGAAAAGAGAATGTTTCCTTTTCCTAGACTACCTCGTCCTCTCCCCTTTCTTGGGAAGAGTATTGGATGAGTTAGCCCAATGGCTATTCACTGAGTCTGATGATTCCTCCTTGGTGGTGGCTATCTCCTTAATGAATACCCTAGACCATGGTACTATTTATACAGTAGAAAGAAAGGCTCTTGAAGGGAATTTTATTTGTGGCCTCCTACCGCTCCTGCTTCCAAAGCAACAAGCAGGAAGAGGCCCTTTGTCGAAGCTCTTGAGCTAACTCCCCCCATCGTTCCTCAACCTACTCCTCCTACTCTTGTTCAAGAATTTGTTCCTCAGCAAGAGACGACCATAGTGGACATTCCCATGGTTGAGAAAGAGCCTTCCATTCCTTCACAACCTCTGGCCTCCAGCTCAAAGAGTCATAAAAACTGCCTTGCATGTGAGCGTAAGCACTAGTGAAAGGCTCTCTTGGCCAAGTAGGCCGCCTCATAGAGAAAGGAAGAAGAGATGGTCACCCTTGCTTCAGGACTTCCTATAGCATCCTCTTTCCTTGCCTCTACTTCTCTTTAGTTTAGTTATGCATCGCTTTTGGGTTCCGTTGCGAGTGCGAATCTGCCTGACCCCAAGGGGGTGTAGGTGTTCATCACTCCTTCTATGGAGCCACCTTTGTTGATGTTTGTTCCATATATCCAATCTATCCCGAGACCCATGGACATGACTAATACCTCATTTGTATCCAATATGGTCCTTTCCTCCTCTTCCTTTACACCTCTAGCCTCATCTATGGGGAGTTCATCTCCTTCAATGAAGCAAAAGGTGGAGTGTGGTCCTTCTAGCAGTGAAGGACATAAGAGGATCTCACCTTCTTCAAAAGGTGGTCCTATGTTGACTTGTTATGTCCTAGTGATGGAACCAGTCCCTGCTTCCCCTAAGCTCATCACCACTCCCGAGTCATTCAATGAGCCCAGCAGTGAATCTTAGGTGTAGTCTTTCCCATCTAATGAGGTTAAACACGGTGCTCCTGCAGGGTGCATGTTTAACTATGTGGATGAAGTTCCAGCCTTGTCAATGATCTTCACAAAATTGTTGACCCTAGATCCACAAGAGCTTGGTGGAGAGGACCTTGCGGGGGCTTCTTCCTTAGCCCTTGTTGTGGGAGGGCTAGATGCTCCTCCTCTTAATGTCCCTCCACTATAGGTTCATCTTCCTTCCCCCTATGATGATCTAGAGTGGGAAGTGAATGACCTCTTGGTTGATCAGTGTTAGGAGGAGGCCTCTTCTTGATCTTGTGTGTGTGTGTTTTGTGATGTGTTCCCATGTGATTGTGCTATGTGTGCCTAGATGACCCTTGTCACCCCTATTGGTGCTTGGATACAGGCGTAGTTTTTGTGTCGTAAACCTTCCTCTATTTGTATCATCATTCTTCCATGTTTGTGCTTGATTTTTAATAAATTGGAGATGATGCAAAGTGTTGGGGGCATGTAGGCTTCCCTTCCATGTTGACCTAATTTTTTATTTTTACTTTATCTTCTTGTACATTCTTCACATGGTCTTGTATAGTAGGGGGTTGATGACAATTCATTTATTTACTATTACTATGCATATATATATATGAGCAGTTTTGACCCTAAAATATCAGGCTATCCCTCTGCCCTTTGTTTATGTTTTTCTCTTTTGCTTTCTCTTTATCTTTCTCTCTTCTTTGCTTGAGTTGTCCCTTTCATGTGTGACAACGCCCTTTCTTCAACATTCCAATTTTTAGAAGATGCATTCATTGCCAACGAATCTTTTCTCAAAAATATTCGCAAACCTTTCTTCAGAATTGCATTCTCAACTTGGAGCCCTAATGAGACATGTTTCCTTCATCATGGATTCATAAAGAAAGGATTTGAATTTGAAGCAAGAACAACTTTGACCTTCCCCTTGCGTGGGGAAATACTCTTCCTTTCGAATTCCTTGATGAAGTAAAAATATTCAAAAGGATCCCTTGATGATGGATCACTCTAAGAAAGAAATTTTTTGCTTTCGAACTGTGCATCCCTTGAGTGGATCCCCTCTTCACAACAAGTTCCTGAGGGACCCCTTTGAAAGTATTCCAAATTGTCGACAGTCTGTGCGACTATCCACTTGCTTGCCTACGTGGTTACTTCCTGACTCTATGGAGTCCACTTTCCTAGGTTTCCTCCATGTGAGAGATCTTGGGGGATACCTCCCTATAGGTCTGAGAGCATGTAGGGTGCTTCCTTTAAGCTTCCTCCATGCAACAGATCTTGGGGGTGCCTCCTCTGCAGGTTTGTGAGTCTATAGGGCGCTTTCTTGGGTTTTCTCCATGTGAGAGATCTTGGGGGTTACCTTCCCTATAGGTCCGCGGGTCTGTAAGGTACTTCCATGGGTATTCTTCATGCAAGAGATCTTGAAGAATACCTTCCCCTATAGGTCTTCCGGTCTGTAGGCCACTTTCTTGGGTTTCCTCCATATGAGAGATCTTGGGGGTTACCTTCCCTATAGGTCTGTAGGTTTGTAGGGTGCTTCCTTGGGTATTCTTCATGCGAGAGATCTTGGAGAATAATTTCCCTATAGGTTTGTGAGTCTTTAGGGAACTTTCTTGGCTTCCTTCATGTGAGAGATCTTAGGGGTTGCTTCCTTGCAGGTCTACGGGCCTATAAGGTGCTTTCTTTCTTTAACTTCATAGTTCTGAGAAACTATGAATTCCTTTGAGAGATCTTAGGGGTTGCTTCCTTGCAGGTCACGGGCCTATAAGGTGCTTTCTTTCTTTAACTTCATAGTTCTGAGAAACTATGAATTCCTTTGCTTGCCCTACACCTTTAGGTTCGTCAGATTGTGGTTTGCTTCCTTGATGCTTTAGGTATACATTTCTAACTCTACTCTTCTTTTATCTACTTTCCTAAGAACTCATCAGTATTCATGCTCGCTAAAGTGGGGGAAAAATGTATGGGAGCAAATTTTCACCCCATGTACAAATTCCCCTTTTTCCCTTCTCCACTTTAGAAAACCAAGTTTGGAGGCTTAATTAGACCTAAGCTTGCTTCTTTCATCCCACTTGGCACCTATTTTGAGCATCAAAAAATGAATTTTTGTCGGGGATGCCTGAGCGGTGCACAGACATCCGTGTGGCGCACTTATGTCCTTGGCAGATTCTTGTGGTTGGACCTACAAAGGTGTTACACTTTTCATTGGAAGTTGATTAGTAATGCCCTCTTCAACCAACCAACCTGAATATGGCTGTTTTATTCACTCTCTCCTTCAAATTCACTCCTTCAACAAGCATTTCATCTCTTCACATCCTCTACAAGCTCAAGCAATCTTCTTCACACTCTTTTTCTTCCACTTCAAACACTTGAGCAACACTCTTGAACTCCATAACAACAACTTCATCACTCCATCACTTCAGTAGAGCAAGTGTGGGACAACACCATTGCAACAAAGGCTCAAGTACTTTCATTTTCTCCCCCATTAGCCTTGAATGCTTTTGGTGGAGATGGTAAGATTTCCACTCCTCTCCTCTATAACTTGGTTGAGTAGTACCATTTACTATTTTGTAGTGTTTTAGTGTTCTCTACTTTAATTTCTTTCTTTATCATACTCACTTTCTTAGTTGTCTATGGAGGTGGAAACACCTAAACAGGGGTCTAATTGAGGCAGACCCTATACAGCCACCCAACATTTTTCCTCTTGTATGTAGGTGTATGTGCTATTGGGAGCTAGTTGGCGAACAAATTCCTTTGTGAGATTATTCTTTCCATCCTAACTCTTGTTTTTCTACTTTATCATATTAGAGCATAGTTTGTTTACTCCATAACATTGTTTTGGACCTTTAGTAGTGATTAGTTGGGCCGTTAGTTTTCTAGAGTTCAACCTTGTCTCTTTAGTTGTCTCATCATACACATGCCAACACACTTGAGAGACGCCAACGTGCTACACTGTCATCCTGGGACCACGCTTTCATCCTTAGACAAAGGGCTTCCTAAGGTGTAGTGTTGAACCCAAAAATTGGCTCACCTAGCCCCTTTCTAAGTTTTGGGTCTGTAGAATACTCGAAGGGCCTTACAATCCTCATGATTCTCATCCCACGTTTCCAAACACCCCGTTAAGCTAAGGTAAGTTAGGGCAGTCTTCCGCATCTTGGCCCTTAGTGAGTTGGGGCCTTGCACGTGGTGGTCCCTCTCTCTTACAATATGTATATACATAGACATATACATATACATATACATATAAATATACATACACATACACATACACATATACATATACATATAAATATACATACACATACACATACACGTACATACACATACACATACACATACACATACACATACACATACACATACACATACACATACACATACACATACACATAAACATAAATATACATGTGTGAATGGTGATCCTATACCTGCACAAACACAATCAAACAACACATCATTTTTCCATTATGCAAGTTAAATCATCATTCCCCATAAGATTCATTTGAAATATCAAAAATAAGAAATAACATGAAGAACACAAGTAAAAGCTATCTAATCATGCTCAAAATAAACAAACTCTCAATCCCATGGGGGAATTGGTGCTATTTTGATGTGAAAAATAGCCCTTTCCCAATTCCGTGCAAGCTTGATCAATGATGAATATTTGATGCTCCTTGAAAAAATTTCTCCATAACCTAACTATGAAATGATGAAAAACTATGAAAATGGATGACAATGGATAAAGATTGCTCAAAACAATGAAAATGATAACTTTGCATAAGTGGTAGATCAAAATGCCTAAGATTGTGGATCCAAAATCAATAAGAGAGCCTTCTATTTATAGAAGAGAATGATGGACGATGAGGAAAAATGGATGAATGTGAGATCAAACACCAACCAATAGCATAATGCCACTTGTCAACATGTTAGTGGATAAAGGTGGAGCACAATTTGATGAATTTACACATTAATGCAATTAGATGGAATTTCAAATTTGGAGAAGTGACAAGTTGGAGGAGAGAAGAAATGAATTAAATGCCACTTGGCTCAAGAAAATGACATGTAAGAGGTCTTTAATGCCTTGTTGGATGGACACGTACTTTTAGGGGGATATTTTCAAACTTGGAGAATATTCCCACTTTGATGTCTTTTTGAATGAAAATGGAGATTTAATAAATCAATTAAAATAATTTTCATGAGCAAGGCAAAATCTAGAGGATTTGATGGATTAAGATTAGCATTAATTGGGATTTGATTAATTTAAAGGGAGATTAGTTGATTTGACAATTTGATTTATATTTTAGGATTTAAATAAATCAAAATGAGAGGAATAATGATTTTGGACTTAATTAAATAAGATTTGATTTATTTAATTAAAAGGGATGATATTAGATTTAAATCAAATAAAGATTAATTTATTCAATTTAAAGGAGATGATTTTAGAGATTAATTAAATAAAATGAGTTATTTAATTAAAAGAAGGACTATAGGATTAATTAAATAAAATGATTTATTTAATTAATAGGAGATGATGACTTAATTAGATAAAATTGATTTATTTAATTAAGAGATGAAATGTGATGAATTTAATTAAATAAAGGTTATTTAATCAAATGACTAGCAAAGGAGATGATTCAGGATGAACTGGTGTTAGTGATTAGGATCAGGTGTATAGGATCAATTAGTATATTTTCCATGTCTACATTTTGCCCCTCTTTGAAGCAATTTACCTGTTGCATTGGTTCAAAGAATAACACGACGAGATCAAATTCAAAAAAAAATTGATTTTTTTTGGATGCCCTAGTAGAAAGAAGTATACTGGTACACTGCCCCCTCGAGAGATCAAGCAAGAAGTTTGATTTGAGGGTCAATCTCGTGACAAAGAGGTTCAAGATGGACGTATGAATGGTTATGATGATGATGCAAATGAGATGGTTTTAAGATGTTGAGAATAACAAATCTATATTATCCTAAACATCGTAAATGATGATGTAGTGCATGTGAGATGGATGATATGAGATGCCATGATTATGAGATGTATGTATGCTAATGGTTTGTGGATGCATGATGGAAATGATATTATGTTAGCGTAAAAAGAGGATAAAAGAAATGAGACAATGAAAAGAGGATCCAACAAGTCCATGATCTACGAGACTTTATTAGAGATGATGATGATGATGATTTGCTTAGTAGGAATTGGGATTTTAAAAGGGATTACTTACCTTATGTTTGATAACACACATAAATACGATGCATCAAGGTATAGAAAATTAGGATTGCGTTGTACCTAGTGAGATGGACTTTGACTCAACAATCAGATAGGAGTATCCTTGTTCACACCTGACATATGGAAACCTTAATAGGATGTACTTTAGATATTTCAAACATCTCAGACCAAACATGGAAAAGAAAAACCTAACAATGTAATAGTCAACAAGTTGTCCAAAACACCTTCCATCCATACCTAATAAAGAAAGTATTCTCCAAGGTTATATTACAAGAAAATCCAACAAGCACAACAAATAAAAAGATAATGATCAATGCCCCATTCCTTTCTCTCTAAATCTCTTCATTTTAGAAATCACTAAGAGGTCATTGGAATGAACACAATAAGATAAGTCAACAAGAAAAAAATCGAGTAAACAAACAAGCCAATGTTCTTCATACCTCTAGCCAAGACTAAACTATGGTGATGCCTAATGTTGATGTCCATTGTAGGAAGGATGAATCCTTGGACATGATGTTATCAGATGATTTTGGGATTGATTGGATGATAGGCTATTAATACCAAGAGTTGACCAACTTGTTTACCTACTGACCTAAGCTTAAGATTTTGATGTTTGAGTTTTCACTTTTAACTTGCTAGACTTGTTTTTGATTGTTTCACCAAAGGTTAAGGATGATGATTGATTTATTGTGAGTGGAGGTTTATTTTGGGTGATTGCCAAATGGGATGGGTGGATTTTTTTCAAATATTTGAATGTTTTTGATGCTTTTGAAATGTTTTTGAGGCTATTTTTGGGTTTTTTCGAGATGTTTTACAAATGTTTTTATTTTCAAAATTTCCAATGTTTTTTGTTTTATTATATTTTATGAATGTTTTTGAATTTTTTATTTTTCGAATGTTTTTGTGTTTTTGTGTCTTAGGGGATGATCAAAGATTAGCCTTGCCTAAATTTAAGCTCAAAGACAACATAGTTTATATAGCATGTTTTTGACATTTTCTATTTTTATGAATGTTTTTGGATTTTTATATGATGTTGGATGTTTTTGGATTTTCTTGGTTTTTTGAATGTTTTTGGATTTTTTACCTGATTTTGATGTTTTGAATATGGACATGTGTGATGATATCAGTGCTATGTTTGATATTTTGTTGAAAATAAGCTAGGGTTGATTGATTGAATTGATGGATTGATGATGATAACATTGTTGAGGATACACAAAAATGCAAGGATAGTGTTAAGAAACATGAGGATTAGGATGGATATCCCAAGATGATGAGGGATTGATGATGATAACATTGTCAAGGATACACAAAAATTCAAGGATAGTGTTAAGCAACACAAGGATTAGGAAGGATATCCCAAGATGATGGATTGATTGGATTTGATTGATCAAGATTTTGAAGCTTGATTTGGAACAAAATTTGTTTGAATGATTTGATGTGGTGTTGACGTGAAAATTAGATACAACTGATATTGACTATTTGGATTGATGTTTGATGAAAGATGAAGCTTGATAAGGAATGTCTTCTTGTCAAAATATTCCATGGGCTAGTGATTTGGATTTTGGATCACAAATGATTTGACCAATTAGATTTCATGTTTTTCCAATGTTTGGATCACCACATAAGTTGGAAGATATAGATCAAGATTTATTTCCAAAGCAAGATGTAAATATCTACCCCCAGTGTCTAGAAATGTATGTAATGCCATTGGTGGATGCTTGGATAGGTGTATGGATGGATGGATATAGATTATCTTGTGATAAAATAAGGTGTTCGAATAAAGAATGCTCATTTGGATAATGCTTCATGGCTCAGCTAATGTTGGGTAGGATAGGATCAATGAAAATGACCCATGTCAAGATATTTACCATAAGCAATTGTAAAGTGTGCACCAAAATTTTATCAAGATCAAGATAATGTGGAAGATGGATGTAAATGGATGAAAATGGATTGGATAAATGGTTCATGGATGAATGGATTTATTATGGATAAGATGGATGGAATGCTAGATTTATTGTGGATGGGATGAGATGCTTCCACCTAAATTGGCACACATAGATGCTCAATTATACACATGACACATTTTTTCCAGGTTTTCATCACGGTACTTGTCCAAAGACATAGTTGATACGGATGTTAACTCATTTGTCGATTTGTACACATCTGCAATACATGCAGTGCCTTTGAATCCTTATGATGAAGTGCGTAGTTGGTGGTGATTGAGTTGTCGTGTTGGGTTGTCAGATGGAGTGTGTTTAGGAATAAAAGATGGATTGGTTGATAGTTTGAAACCTTTGAATCTCCAAACTTGGGAAGATGAGAAATGATGGGTGGATACAAAAGTATGCATGGAATTAGGACCAATTGCTTGATATAATTTTTATGTTGCTTGAAAATCCTACTTTTGCCTTGTGGACATCTTTGATGGATACTTTTCCCTTTTTTATTTTTCTCCATAGTTTCTTTGACTGATGGAGTTTGATAGGGATAATCTTTCTTTGCATATTTTGGTATCCATGTGTATTTGATTTGTCCATTATGCTTCTCAACTTATTTTTCTTTGATAACGTTCTTCATGCTTTGATTCAAATCTTTCTTCTAATGTTGGTCCCAATTTGTGGATGGGGTGATGGGTGGATGAAGATTCATGATGTGGGTGGTTGTAGTATTGGCATCAGTTTCATCATAAGGATTCTTCGTGCCTCCTATCTCGATGTTTGCTTGAGATGAAGTTTCCCCCAGTACTAAATAACTAAGACCTTGATGCTTAGGATTGCCAATAATCTACATTGGTTCTAGGATACCTTGTTCATGTAGGCCTAATCCTCCAGGCCCTGATAATTCATTTGTTGAAACATTTTATTTGAAATAAGATATGATTTACCTTGGAAACAAGGTGATAATCCTTCTCTACTCTATTGTGGATCTTCAAAGGTGATAGCTTCTTCATTGATAAGATAGCCTGCCCTAAAAAAGGTAAGTGATCCAAGTTTATAAGTGATAGGATCCTCCATAAGTGGGATAACTTCTTGATTCATATCTTTGTCTTGATCTTGTGGAATATCAGATTTTGATGATTTAGTATCCATATAGAAGTCTTCCTCATGATTCATTTTTGATATGCCTTCATAGGATGTTTCTGACTCAACTTCTATAGAGGCCTTCTTCATGACCCATTTCTGATATGTCTCTAGAATTTTCTATATCTTGATAATGTGTACAAATGTTAAGAGTAGGAGACTCTTGCTCCTTGGTAATGATATCAAGAGTATGAGACTCTTGTTTTGAATGAAGATCATCTACATGTCCATTAAGATTAAGCATCTCATGGGTAGATGGAGGAATATGTGCTATATGGATATGATCATCATTTGCGACATCTTGTATAGATAAGAGAGTTTCCATTAGATCATTGTAGTATCTTGGAGATACAAATTCTTGACCTTGATTAATTTTGGATTTTTTTTTGACATGCTTTGGATCAAGTTCTTGACATGGATCAATTTCAAAGGATGGATTTCTTACAAAGGGTTCTTGGATGTCTTCATTAGACATGGTAAATGGCTCAATATCCTCTTCATCTTTGAGTGGACTTGGACCAAATGTTAAGTTGTGTTGGAATAATGTTCCTCAATCTCATAGGCTAAAACCTCTGAAAGAGAAAATTCGGTGTGACTTTACTATTGTCTGGCCGATTGGCAGTTTAGTAATCTTGTTGATTGTTCATGTTGCCGAGGCAATGCTGTTGTCTTGCCGACTGGTGTTATCGTTGTGACTTATGGTGTTCGTTGTAACCCTCTGCCAAGTGGAGATCTTTAGCTGACGGGTTGGTGTCTAGCTAATGGTCGGGAAGATTCATAGCGATTGGAGTCTTCAGGGTAACATGGAGGCTTCGCTATGAACTCTTGGTGACATATGTTTGTCTCACTGATGCTCATCAGGGTAACATGGAAGCCTCTGTAAGAATTCTTGCCGATAGTTGGTTCTCTCGCCGATGGGTATGAACTCGGTGTAACCTCCTGGCAATAGTGATAAGTCTTGCTGACACTACATGTTTGTTATCGGGCGTCTTCAGAGAAACTCTTAGTGACTGAAGTCTTCGGCGAAAGGTGTGAACATTCGGAGTAACGTCTCAGTGATAGCCTAAGTCTTGCTGACAAGTGTTCTTTTCAGTATGACTTGAAGGCTTGGTGTGATCTCTTAGCGAATGACAATAGTCTTGCTGATGGAAATGCTAACGTCTATGTGACTTTGGAACTTTGGTATGATGTCTCATCGAAAATGATGGTCTTTCTGAATAGCGATACAAGTGATGATCATCAATATGAGGTCTTGGCAACAAGGAAAAGTCTGAGCGACAACTTTCTAAACTTGGTGTAACCTCTTACCGATACTGATGACTCTTGGCGATATCGACAGTCAGGTCTTGTGGCATCGGGGAGACACGGTTAGTGTCTCACTGACATGGGGATACATTGTGAACGCCTTTGACCGAGTGATGAATATCCTACGTGGTGAGTCTTTGACCAATCAGAGAAGTCGAATGGGAACCATTGGAAGTTAGTCTGTTGTGGTAGTTATGTGAGGAAGTTCAACATACAAGGATGACATGGATATACTCTGTAGTTGTAGATGATGTTCGGTTGGATGGTTGGATGTTTCGATCAACAGTTGGATGAACAGTGTTGTGAACGGTTCGACGAGTGATCAGTGTATGCATTTGATTATGAGAGCATTGTAACGTGAATGTTCTGTACAAGGTTGGTCATTGTGAAAGATGTTGTAATTTGACATCAAAGAGTCAAGCCCGTATTCTGTATGTAATTTCATTACTGTAATACAAAAGGGTTTTTCTTAGTGTGGTGGGTTTTTCTCTCGTAAGGGTTTTCCCACATAAATCTGGTGTTCATATGTGTATGTTTATTTCTTTGTTTCTGTTATCTCTTTCAAGTGCATCTTAATTAGACTAGAATTGTAAAATTTAAAAGTTTCTTTGCATTCTTCCCTAAGGTTTTGACGTTAGGAGAGTTGTTTCCACACCTTAGCTTTCCTTACAAGTGGTATTAGAGCCTGGCTAGTTGTGTTATCCTTGTGGGTATGTTGGGTTTTTTGATTCAATTCTATTTAGTGGGAGTCGTGTAGAAGTTTGGTAATTTGAATTACAAATTGAGATGGCTAGCACGTCAGGAAAGATTGAAATAGAGAAATTCAATGGAAGCAATTTTGAGTTGTGGAAACTCAAAATGGAAGATCTGTTAGTGGATTGTGATATGTGGCTTGCTGTGTCTGGAATGAAACCTACAGGAATGAAGCAAGAAGATTGGGACCATACAGATAGAAAGTCTAATGGGCTGATAAGGATCTATTTGGCAGACTTCGTTCTTTTGAATGTGCATGAAGAGAAGACTGCATCTTCCTTGTGGAAGAGACTGGCATCTATTTATCAAGGGAAGGCCTTGGTGAATAAATTTTTCTTGAGGAAGAAGCTGTACACTTTGAGAATCACGGGGAAAGGAAGTGCGTAGCTGATCATTTGAACATTCAACATATTGTTGAGATTACGATTATGTTGGTGAAAGATTGATGAAGATGCGTTGTATGCTTTTGTGTGTTCTTTGCGGACTCTTGAGGATCACACGGTGATGGCTATTGGGAATTACAACATCCAATTTCAAGATAGAGAATGTTGTTGCTTCTTTTATTAGAGAAGAGATGAGAAGGAAATCTTTTGAGATGGTGAAGGGAGGACAGCTAACATTTAGAGGAAGATTGAAGAAAAGAAAAAGGCAAGAAGAAGGACAAAGAAATCTAGATCCAAATCGGAGGAGATCAAAGTCTCCTAGAAAGAAAGTCAAGAGTGAGATGTTGGAGTGTGGAAAAAGTTGATCATGTCCAAAAGGATTGCAAGCAGGAGAAAAAGAAGAAGAAATCTTCTGGCAATGATTCTTCTCAAAGTGATGCAGATGCCTTCATTGCAACTTTGGCTACACGGGCATCAAATGATGTTTGGCTAATTGATTCTAGAGCATCTTTCCACATGACATCTCATAGGGACTGGTTCACTAAGTATGAAAAATATGATGGTGGAAGGGTGTATTTGGCAAGTGATTCATCTCTGGAAATAGTTGGTTGTGCAAGAGTCAGAATTCAGTTTCCTAATGGAAAAGTGAAGGGAATCAAAAGGATGCTTGATGCATATGCAGTGCGGCTCAAAATCTGTTTGTGTCTGTCCCGGTAGGCGAATGATAAACAGAATTTACAAATCACGTTCTCTAGAAATAGTTTGCAAAGATGACTAAGAGGCTGTAGATTGCTAGCAAGGGTGCTAATATTGATGCCTTTGTACAAAGGCTGGGCCTTACATGTTGTTGATACAGGTCTCTGCATGCAAAGTCGCAGAGAGAAAGCTACTCATGGAGGAAAAGAATGTTCCTAATAATTGTATGCAAGCTCTGTGGAAGTTAAACTTCCGGTATAAAATACTATGCTGCAGCATCATAGACTAGAGCCACATTGGAAGAAAGTTTAAAACCTTGAAGAATAAAGAAAACACAGTTGAAGGGCTTGATGATTGTAACCTTGAATTTGAATTCTGTGAACATTGTATATATGGAAAACAACACCATGTTTCATTTTATTCCAGTCCTCACAAATCTTCTGGTTTGCTTGATTATGTAAATTCTAATGTTTTTGGTCTAGTGAATGTTCCTTCTTTGTCTAATTCAAGGTACTATGTATCGTTTATTGATGATTATTCAAGAAGATCATTTGTCTATTTTTTGAAAAGTAAATCAGAAGTGTTCAGTCAGTTTAAGGAATTTAAGAACCTTGTAGAAAATCAAACTGGAAGAAAAATAAAATGTTTAAGGACTGATAATGGCGGTGAATTTTGTTCTGATGAATTCAAGAGGTAATGTAAAGACCATGGGATTAAAAGACATAAGACTACACCTTATACTCCATAGCAAAATGAAGTTGAAAAAAGATTCAATATGATAGTGATGGAGAGAGAATGAAGTATGTTGAGTAGTGCTGGCTTGGAGGAGAAGTTATGGGCTGAGGTTGTTGCTACTGCATGTTACTTGATAAATCATTCTCCAAATTATGATCTTGTTGAGAAAACACCTTTGGAAGCGTGGTATGGTAAGAAGCCCTCTTTAAGACATATTCATGTTTTTGGATGTGAGGTATATGCTCATGTGTCGTATGAGAAAAGATCTAAATTGGAGAACAAGGCTGTCAAATGTATTTTTATTGGCTATTATGCTGGCATAAAAGGATACAAGCTTTGGAATCCTGATACGAAGAAGGTTTTGTATAGTAGAAGTGTAATCATTTGTGAGCTGAAGCTTTCTACCTTGGATCTGCAGTCAGAGACAAAGTCTGAAAACAAGGATGTAGTCGTAACTCCTTTGACACCAAAAAAAGAGGAATTGAAAATTCAAAATGTAACTGAAACTAAGGAGAGCTCAAGTAGTTTTGAAAGTTCTGAAGAACAACAACCTCAGCCTCAGCAAGTGAGGAGGTCAACTTGTGAAAGAAAGCAACCTGATAGGTATGGGTTCTCTTTGATAGATTCTACTTGTGCCTATGCTTTGATTTCTAGAACTAATGATCCTAGGACTGTGAAAGAGGCATTTAAAATGTCTAATTAAACTCTTGGTTGGAAGCCATGAATGAAGAAATGGCATCATTAGAAAACAATGATACCTAGAGTTTGGTTTCCTTTCCTGAAGGCAGAAAAGTTGTGGGCTACAAATGGGTATTTAAGAAGAAAATAGGTCTGGATAGCAGTGTGGAAAAGTACAAGGTGAGTTTGGTTGCGAAGGGTTATTCCCAGGTAGAGGGAATTGATTATGGGGAAATATTTTCTCCTGTAGCTAAGCTGACATCTATCAGATTTCTTTTGTCACTTGCAGCAACGTATGACTTAGAGATCGAACAAATGGATGTGAAGACAACATTTCTTTATGGTGATCTTGAAGAAGAAATCTATATGTCCCAGCCTGAGCACTTTGTGGAGAAAGGTAAAGAAAAACTAGTTTGCAAGTTGAAAAAGTCTTTGTATGGGTTAAAGCAGTCTCCTAGAATGTGGTACTAGAAGTTTGATACTTTTGTAATGTCTTTGGGATTTGTAAGATCAAAATCTAATCATTGTGTGTATTATAAAGTTGAAAGTGATTGAGTGCTTATTATTGCTCTCTATGTTGATGATATGTTGTTCTTAGGCAATAGTAAGTTGATGATTTATGATCTTAAGTCTCAATTGTCTGCTAAGTTAGAAATGAAAGATCTTGGTGCAGCAAGGTATATTCTGGGGATGGAAATAACCAGGGACAGGAATAGTAGAAAACTTTGACTCAGTCAAAGCAAGTATATCAGGACTATTCTAGATAGATTTTGCATGAATGATTGCAAGCAACTAGTTGTTCCAGTCTTGCAGGGAACAAAACTATCTGTTGAAGACTAACCAAAATATCCTACTGAGATGGAGGACATGACTAGTGTACCCTATGCTAGTGCGGTTGAAGTCTTATGTATGCAATGGTCTGTACAAGGCCAGACATTAAGCCCAAGTAGTGGGAGTACTTAGTCGGTTTATAGCTAATCCTGCAAGGACACATTGGGATGTTGTGAAAAGAGTATTCAGGTATTTGAAGGGCACTTTAGAATATGTTTTGTGTTATCATGGGAACTTGGTTGAATCACAAAGGACTCTTAGCATTTGAGGTTATGTGGATTCTGATTGGGCAAGGGACATTGACAACAAGAGGTCCACCAGTGGATACATTTTCATGATGAATGGTGGTGCAGTGAGTTGGATGAGTAAGCAGTAGGCTATAGTCGCTTTGTCCACTACAGAGGCTAAATACATGGTAGCTACACATGCTTGTAAAGAAGCAGTTTGGTTAAAACATTTATGTTCTAACATTGGTTTTGATGCAGGGAAAATAACTATTTTCTGTGACAGTCAGAGTGCAATTTGTCTGGCAAAGAATCCTACTTTCCATGCCAGGACAAAACATATAGATGTATAGTGCCATTTTGTACGAGATATGGTGGAGGATGGAAAGGTTATTTTGGAAAAATTTGATACTCTGGAGAATTTTGCAAATGCATTGATGAATTCAATGAGCACAGACAAGTTCAGGGGGTGTGTCAGTTTGATGGGCCTTAGTGCCCATGATTTTCAGTAGTTTTGTTGTGCTCTAGAGGTGCCTGTGTGATCTTCATCAAGTGGGACATTGTTGGAATAATGTGTGTCAATCCCAAAGGTTGAAACCTCTGAAAGAGCAAAGTCAGTGTGACTTTACTGTTGTCTGGCCGACTAGCAGTTTAGTAATCTTGTTGATTGTTCATGTCGCCAAGACAATGTTGTTGTCTTGTCGATTGGTGTTATCGCTGTGACTTATGGTGTTCGTTGTAACCCTCTACCAAGTGGAGATCTTTGGCCGACAAGTTGGTGTCTAGCTGATGTTCGGGAAGATTCATAGCGATTAGAGTCTTCAAGGAGATACTTGGACGTTCAGTATGAAGTCTTATCGATATGGAAAGTCTCATCAATAAGTATTCACTTGGAGTCTTTGGGTAACACGGAGGCTTTGCTATGAACTCTTGGCGACATATTTTTGTCTCACCGATGCTCATCGAGGTAACATGGAAGCCTTGGTAAGAAGTCTTGCTGACAGTTCGTTCTCTCGCCGATGGGTATGAACTCGGTGTAACCTCCTGGCGATAGCGGTAAGTCTTGTCGACACTGTCTATTTGTTATCGGGTGTCTTCGGTGAAACTCCTAGCAAATGAAGTCTTCGACGAAAGGTGTGAACATTGAAAGTAATGTCTCAGCGATAGCCTAAGTCTTGCCGATGAGTGTTCTTTTCAGTATGACTTGAAGGCTCGGTATGATCTCTTGGCGAATGATGATAGTCTTTCCGATGGAAATGCTAACATCTATGTGAATTTGGAACTTTGGTATGATGTCTCATTGAAAATGATGGTCTTTCCGAATAGTGATACAAGTGATGATCATCGGTATGAGGTCTTGGCGACAAGGCGAAGTCTAAGCGACAAATTTTTGAACTTGGTGTAACCTCTTGCCGATAGTGATGACTCTTGGCGATATCGACAGTCAGGTCTTGTGGCATTGGGGAGACACGGTTAGTGTCTCACCGACATGTGGATACATTGTGAATGCCTTTGACCGAGTGATGACTATCCTACGTGGTGAGTCTTCGACCAATCAGAGAAGCCGAATGGGAACCATTGGAAGTTAGTTTGTTGTGGCAGTTTTGTGAGGAAGTTCAATAGACGGGGATGACATGGATATACTCTGTAGTTGCAGATGATGTTCGGTTGGATGGTTGGATGGTTCGATCAATAGTTGGATGAACAGTGTTGTGAACGGTTCGACGAGTGATCAGTGTATGAATTTGATTCTGAGAGCATTGTAACGTGAATGTTTTGTACAAGGTTGGTCATTGTGAAAGCTGTTGTAATTTGACATCAGAGATTCAAGCCCGTACTTTGTATGTAATTCCATTACTGTAATACAAAGGGGTTTTTCTTGGTGTGGTGGGTTTTTCTCCTGTAAGGGATTTTCCACGTAAATCTAGTGTTCATATGTGTATGTTTATTTTTTTTTTTCTATTATCTCTTTCAAGTGCAACTTAATTGGACTGAAATTATAAAATTTAAAAGTGTCTCTACATTCTTCCCTGAGGTTTTGACGTTAGGAGAGTTGTTTCTGCACCTTATATTTCCTTACAAGTTGAGGATTCCTTCAGTATCTATAGCCATGAGGTCAAAGGATGTCAATATGTCTTGAAAAGGACCATTGCTAGACTTTGGTGAAAGATGTTGATCAGGCTTTGGAATAAATTCTTGAGATATGTCCTCTAACTCATTAGGTGATGTAGAGACATTTTCAACATGATCATTGGTTGATGGATCATGGATTATGTCAATAGGATCAAATAATTCTAACACTCCTTGAAATAGGTCATTGTCAAATATTGTTGAGGGGTTTTGATTATGACTAAAAAGTGACACTTGATGTATGTTGAGTTGATCATCGGATGAGGTAGAAACATCTTGAAGGTGTTCATTAATGGATAGATCTTGATCACTGTTTTCAACAATTGTAGTGGAGATATTGCCAATTTTTTCAACCATAGGATCAAATGATAACATTTCTTGAATTGGACCACTATTGGGTATTGTTGGTGGATTTTGATCATGATTGAAAAGTGACTCTGGGTATATGTTGATTTGATCATTGAATGAGGTAGAAACATCTTCATGGTGCTCATTGATGGATTGATCTTGATCATTGTTCTCAACAGTTGTGGTGGGGAGATTGCCAATGCTATCACTAGTGGTTGAATCTTCATCGTTGTCCCCAATAGTTATTAGTTTTTTATCAATAAGGTCTTGGATGATATTTTTGAGTCGAATACAATTTG
Organism: Sequoia sempervirens; assembly: GCA_007258455.2. Lineage (NCBI taxonomy): Eukaryota > Viridiplantae > Streptophyta > Pinopsida > Cupressales > Cupressaceae > Sequoia > Sequoia sempervirens. The sequence goes on from VDFB02327358.1 coordinate 149,260, forward strand.
ATGTTGTGTGTCCCTTTATTTTTTGAAAATCACAAAGGTGCTTCTCATTGTACCTTGGTGGTTTAACTTGACACTCTTGATGATTTTCGTAAACAAGGATTTTAATGAGATTTTCTTGTACCAACTATTGCATGACCGATTCAATCGGTTCCCCAAGTGGTGTGTATTTTCTTTTGTTACCTTGTGAGATTTGTACTTTAAATTGACCTTGTGGTGATTGATTTTGGAGATGTGTTGATTGATCTTTGAGATGTGGGGGTTGGGTTTGTTGTTGATGTTGTTGATCTTGATATCCAACCTCTTGACATTGGAGATATTGTTCTTGAGGTGGTTGTGGAAACAACTCAATGCTTTGATGACATGGTTTAACCAACAAAAGAGTGTATTGATTTTGTGGTGGAGATGTCTCTTGGCGCAATGAATCAACTATTTTGGTAAGTGAATCAATTTGATCTCACCAAATTTGATCTTAACACCCTTGATATAGTTGATTTGGTTTTTGTTCAAGCATATTTGGAATGTATACTTGTGGTCTTTATATGGGATCATGGATGAATTGATTTTGGACAATGTTTTGATTTGGGACGATGTTTAGATTTGGAATTATAGGTTGAAATTGAACATTGTTGTGGTTGGGCATCACAATGCCTTGATTTAGGTAACTTTGATTTTGCATGGTGTTACCTTGACTTAGATCAATACATGGAGTCGTTAAAATATTGTTTGGAATTTGAACAAAATTTGTATGATTTGAAAACATATCTATCCCAAAGTTTACCAAGTGTGGATTTGAAATTTTCATGTTTGGTAAACTTGTACTTGGTATATTCACATTTAGCATGTATGGATTTGGTGGGATAATGTTTTTGTGTTGAAGACTCATGCATTGATTGTTTGGTTGATAGATTTGTAGGTTTGGACTTTGATTTAAATCTACCATAGGAAAAGGTGTTCCAAAATTTAGATTGGGAATACTCACATTTGTTCCACCATTGAGGTTTGTAGGAGATAATGATTCCATGTATGGATTGTATAAATGCGAATTTTGATAATCAATCAGCAATGTAAAGCTTTGATAGTTTGGTTGATTTAGACCACTCATGATGTATGAATCAAGTTTATATTCCATGTTTTTCTTGTGTTTTGACCTTGTTGAACTCTAATCGATTTAGGACCAATGATGAGATGAAGGATGAAAGGGGTGAATGATATGGGTGTTGAACTTTTAGGAACCTTGGAGGGATACTAGACTTTAAGACTTTTGGATTTGATTTGGATAATGTACTTATAAACCCCAAGATGTTGGATGTTATCTTGGAATAAACTTGTCCACAAGGTGATAATTTAACTAAGGGTATGAAGAAGGATGTATCTACACACACTTAGTCAAACAAGATAATTTTGATTCAAAGGATTTTCCAAAAGTCTATTATGAAGGATTTTCCCAAGATTTTTAAGAGTTGTTTGTGAGATAGGATTTGATTGATGTTTTATATGGATGAAATGATTGGTTGTTTTGATCCTAAATGAACCTAAGAGAGACTTGCTTACAAGACCAAGTTTTTGAAGAACATGCTTTGCCCTAAGAGTACTTCAAACTAAAAGATCAATGTTTTCTCAAAAGACCATAAGACAAAAGATAAACAAGCACATGTGTGGGGTTCAATTGATTTTATCATGATTAATGAATTTATTTTACCACAAACACTTTCTCGCCTTATCTTTTCAAACTAAATGTCTAATGTCCTAATTTATTTTCATCCCACAAATTCCATTTTGTGGAAATCGAGAAAATCAAGGCAATAGTTCCCTAATGTTGACTTTAGTGAGAGAAAATTGAGATATAATTCCAAATACTTAGAAGCCTCTACGGATGAAATCCCTAGGACAAGCAGTAGCACTTGGATTTTTTCAAAGGTATTTGCTTCTTCTAAAGGGTTTGAAATTTGATGATCACGGTTGAACATTTTTTTTTTTCAATTTTTAAGATCCAAGCAAAGTGTTTTGATTCCAAGAAAATGCACAACCCTATGGATAGTCAAGAGGCAATATTTGTTGAATCCCCACTTGGATAAATCCAACTGTGCTTATTCTTGGTGGATGATTTAAATATTGACCACACTGGCTCCCCTCCATGACACTCACTTCTACAGGTTAGCCAAGCTTCAGTACCCATGAAACTTACCATGGAATACTTCTCTTCTCTACCAAGAACCGCAAAAATGTGGGGCGACTTCAGAATGACCATTCTTGCACCAATAAATAGTTTAAGGATTTGGGCTTTCTAAGCAAAAGGTTCTAGTATAGGCATTTCGTTCGTTGGGGATCAACCATATGGAAAGAGACCATTTCTTATCTTCTTGTCGGAATAATCCTCATGACACTTGAACTTTCCTCAAGTACCCACGCTTATATATTGGGTGGAAGTCGCTTGGCTTTAGCGTGTTCCTAGTTGGGTCATCCCTGGGGTGATTAATTTTTCCCACCAGGTAGGCCCTCTAACGATAAACAAAAGCAAGCAAGCACATTCGTAGTTCAATCAATCTTTGTTTGTGTGAACAAAGAGAAAACACACACGATATACTCCACTCACACTAGAAATTTTTTGTTCAATTTTAAGAATCCAAATTGAAGTATGGAGGAAATCACTTATACAACTTAATATTGTAGACACGTAAAATGTACTGATTGACATTTACATCTGATCCTAACCATTAACATTGTTTCATCCTAAATCATCCTCTGGTCTAACCATTTAATCAAATTCCCTTATTTGATTAAATTCATCAATATTTCTTCTCTTAATTAAATAAATTAGTTATTTAATTAAGTCATTATGTCTCGATAATTAAATCAACCCATCTAATCTAACTAGCCCCATTTAATTAAATAATTAACTTTATTTGGTTAAATCTCGAAGGTCTATCTATTAAATTAAAAAAATTAAAACCTTATTTAGTTTAATCTAACATCATTTCTGTTAATTAAATAAATAATAAATCTTTATTTAATTAAATCCTTATCACATTCTTCTCATATTTGATTTAAATAAATCCACAAATTCAAGTCAAATAGGTCACATCACTTAATCCCTTTATTAAATTAATTAACCTTGATTAATTTAATCTCTTCTCATGTCCCATCCTCTAGCTTTTCCCACTTGCACATGAAAATAGATTTAATTGATTTATTAAATCTCTATTTTCCTCAACAAGGCATCTTTTAAAGAATATTCCCCAAATTTGAATTCAAAATCCAAGTGGGATAAGTCCTTCCAATAAGGAATTTACTCCATATTACATGTCATTTGCCTTGAGCCAAGTGGCATTCAATGCATTTTTCCTTCCCTCTTGCATGTCATTTCAACAAATTCAAAATTCAAAAATATGCATTTATTGGCACAATCATCAAAACTTGCACATCCTCCATCCATTCACAAGTTGACAAGTGGCACTTTTCCATTGGCTAATTCTTAGTCCCACATTGCTCTATTTTGGGAATTCCTTCATCTCCTCATTCTATTATCCGCACTTTGTGTAAACTTACTATGCTCAAATCATTAGAAACTTTCATCCATCATCATTGAATTCATAGCTAGGTTATGCAGATTTTTCTATTGGAGCACTCATCAAGCATCAACAAAGTGGATCAATTATCATCACACATCAATCTTGCATCATAGGAGTTGGGAAAGGGCCAATTTTCACATCAAATTGACACCAATTCCCCCATGGGATCAAGAGTTTGCTCGTTTAATTAGGATTCGATCTCTCTTTTATTGCTATTTGATTGTATTCTTCATTTATTTTCCTAATTTAAACTTTGCTAATGGATTTCATGGGGAATCCTTGTTCTTGATTGCATTTCACTCTCTAATGTGTTTGTTCATGTTTTTTTGTAGGTATTAGGATTGGGGTTCATACATTTGGCGCTAGAGGGAGGGAAATCTCACATTCTAATCACATTTTTTTTATCAAAATTACGTGTTTTTGTTTGTCTATAGGAAAACTCCAGCGCTGGGAGCTCAGCATCACTATTTAGCACCACTAGTTTTCTAGCATCGCTATATAGGACCGCTAAAAAATCAAATTGCATCGCTGAATCCTTCCCACCCAAAAATTTGAATTCCAAACTGCGCCACTGGAACCTATTTCACTCAAACTGCATTTTTGGACAAAAGTGCGACGCATTTGTGCTCACTGGCCTGATTGCAGAGTGACACTGACTGTCAAGTAGCACTATACAACACTGCTGGAGAAATCAAACTGTGATGCCTTCGTGGATTGCACCGCTGCAGTGAAGTATAAAGTGAAATTTGATTTATAGCACATGCTTATTTTTGAATTTTGATTCTTTTGTCTATTTTCTACCTTTTTGACCTCTATTTTGCATAATATCATTGATTTGTCTTGTAGGTTGAATTGATCAAAGAGGAAGAAGAAGAGAAGCATGATGATGTCATCTCACAAAAATAAGTGTTTTTAAACACATTAGTGTTTGTTTGACACTCTTGGAGGATTCATTACTCCTCTTAAAGAATTTTTTTCATCTTTTCATGTTTAGGATCCACTAATTTCATTTGGGCTTTAAAAAGAACTTTTGAATTCTTGTTACAAAAAGGGCTTAAAAAGAACATTAGGATTCAAATTTACTAAAGTTCATTTTGGGATTAAAAATTGAACAAAACAACTCTCATCTGTCCTTTGGTTCTTTAAAAAGAACTCACAATTGCTTTGTGGACTTAAAATGAACATGTGCAACTCTATTTTTGTGATTTCTTACTTGAACTAACATCATTGAAAAGGACGTATGTGCTTCTCTCGCGCTTTATAGCCATCTTGAGAATCAAAAGGGCTTTTGTGATCTTAGGTTGAGATAAAGTAATCACCTACACACTTCATTTTTGGGTTTAAAATTGAACAAAATTGTACGAGTGTGAATAAACATATTGCATGTGTTCTCCCTTTGTTTCTAAACAATGGTTGATTGAACTATGAATATGTTTATTTGCTTTTGTTTATCTTAGAGGGCCTGCCTTGGGGAAAAAGTACTCACCCAAGGGAACGACTCAACCAATAACACTCTAAACCTGAGAGTATTTCCAACTGGGATATAAATGTGGGTATTGGAAGAAATTCCAATATCATGCAGTTGACTCTGACAAGTAGGACAACAATGGTCTCTCGCCACACAGGGTCAACTCCTACGAACGGAAAGTCCTAATTAAAACCCATGTTTTAGAATTGCCAAAATCCTTGATCTATTTGTTGGTGCAAGAACGGTCATTCTAAAGCCACCCCACACTTTTATGGTCTTTAGTATAAATGGAAAGCATGCCATGGGATTTCCATGGGTGTTGATGCTTGGATTCCCTATATAAGTGAGTGTCGTGGAGGGGAGCCAGTGGGGTCAAGCATCTAACCATTCACTAAAGATAAGCATAGCTGGACTTGTCCAAGTGGGGACTCAACAAATATTATCTTTCACATCCATAGGTTTGTACTTATTCTTGGTTACAAAACGCTTGGCTTATTCAAAAACATTTGAAAACAAACATTTAACATCATCATCAAAATTTTAAACCCTTTAAGAGGCAAATACCATTGACCAAATTCTCGTGTTATTGCTTGCCCTTGGGATTTCATCCTTAGAGGTTTCTAAGCACTTGAATTTAAATCTTAATTTGCCTACTAAATTTAAACAATAGGTAACCCTTGCCTTAATTTCATCAAAGTTTCACATAATATACCTTGTGAAATGAGAAGAAGTGGAGACATTGGACATCTAGTTTGAAAACCTAATCAAGAAGTGTTTGTGGTAAGACAAAGTCATTAAGTAAAGATCAAAGAACAATTGGACCCCAAACATGTGTCTCCAATGATTTCACACAAGATCAAGATCAAGAAACCAAAGGTAAAATCCCTTAGTCTGAAATCCCATCAAAAGCGTCTCTCAATGCTATACGAATTTAGACAAAGATTGCTTTTCAACTTTTACAGAAAGGCTTCAAGAAACAATCCTGGATTGTACTCATTCTATTATTGCCAAAATCAAAATCTTTTTAGATAGTTTGAACATCTTGTCTAGAGTATTGCATGTTCTTCAATACCGAGGTCTAGTAAACAAAGTCTCTTTTTAGGTACATCCTAGGATCAAAATCAAAACTTCATCCATCCTTGAACATCAAATTCAAAATAATCTCATCAACAACTCTTTGAGAATCTTGGAAAGATCCTTTATGTTGAAACTTTAGGAAAATAATTTGAAATCAAATCCAAAAAATAACTTTGTTTGGTTAAATGTGTGTAGATGCATCCTTCTCCACATATTTGATCAAATTATCAAAACTTGTGAACAAATTCATCCCTTGATAACATCCAACATCTTGGGATTGAGGAGTTCATTATCATCTTGTTTGAATATGAGTGTTTAGATGAATCCTTCTTCTCACACCTAGACAAATTATCATCTTGTGGACAAATTTACTCTAAGACAACATCCAACCTCTTAGAATTTGTGAGTTCACCAAAATCCAAAAAAAATCAATCCTAAATCAAAGTCCTAAAGTTTAACATACCCCTTCAAGATTTTCTCAAGAGTTCCAAACATCCATCAAACATCCATCTTACATCCATATCATTATCACCCTTTGATCCTTAAATCATCCTAAAAAGTTTCCTTTTTTGTACCTAGAAAGATATATCAATCCAAAAAATTAGATATTCATCTCCTATATTCTTCAAAATTGATCCCTATTTTATGGTGCAAACTATATCTCAACACAAGAAGAACATGGAAGCCAACAAAGAAACACCCGCTTCAAGTGACCTAAGCCAAACAAACTCTGAAATGAATCTCGTCGAAGCAAATAATCTTTTAACTAACTTTCCCTCATCATCACAAAATCCACAAGGGGAAAGTCAAGAAGAGGATCGTACCTTTGGGATGTTACATGAGGAAATCACGGAAATGCTTCAAAATCTGTAAAACCATAAAATTATCAGTATCATGATGAGACTCAACCCTTCATTATACATGCTCGAATTAGAAAAACAAGGGGATAAACTCCCTTCTAATTTTGACATGAGTACTATAGTGGAGACATCTTCTAGGATCACACCCCCGATCTCATCCACCATCCCCATCTCATCTACATCCCCATCCCAAAATATCACTCAAAACATACCAAAAATCACATCTTTCGCTCCAACTCAACCTAATGTTAGTAAGGGAAATGCATTTCTTAATGCTATTCAAACACACCGTCTTGTCAATAATCAAGACTTGGACGCAAACACCATTTTGGGGAAAACCATACCCCTAAATCCATTGCATACATATGTCCCTCTCACCTTTCAAGATCCTAATGAACCATCATCATCATCATTCCGTGCAACACCCCAAACCTCTCTCCCTGTGACCTCACAAGGAGAGGAGGACATGTTCAGACCAGGAGGAATTTTCAAAACTATGTCATTTTCTCAAATCACACCCCTCACATTTCCACCACTTTTTCCATTGACATCATCATCCACACCACTCCTTGGATTAGGGCTTCACCCTTTACCAAGTATCAATCAAAATATCACAAAAAACTTTCAAAACTTGTCATCGACATCACAACAACAGATGACAACTACACAAGCAATCACAACATCATCAACCACCCCCATAATATCTCAAAACATGGTCTCTCAAGGACCAATTACGTCAATCACGCCACCTACCACTCAAACCCCAATCACTAACATGACAACACTTCTCACCACCACCACAAGCACCATTTTGAATCCACCACCACCCCCACCACCACCAAGCTCCAATATATCAAGCCAATATAATATGGCATTGCAAGTAGCTCAGCAAGCTGCTTATCAAAAGGGATTCCTGTAAGTGCAAAAACAAAAAGCCGCACAACTAGCTACTTAGCAAGCCGCTCAAGCTGCACAAGTAGCCCAAGACGCATTGCAAGCACATCAAGCTGCATAATCCCAAGCATTCTTATAGCAACAACCACAAGCCACACACACTGCACAAGCACAAGCTCAAGCCCTAGCACAAGCTCAAGCTCAGGCACACGCTCAATATCAAGCACAACAAGCTACACATGCACAAGCACAAAAACAAGTAGCACAATTACAAGCATATCAACAAGCAATAAAACAATATCAAGAGCAGCAAGAAGCAAACCAATTGGAAGCCCAACAACAAGTGTTGTTAGAACAACAACAAGCACAATAGCATGCTCAACAACAAGCAATCCTAGCACAACAACAACAAGACCAACAACAAGAATTGTTTATATAGCAGCAAGTGCAAGCATACATGGCTCGACAGAATGTGAAAATACCATCAAACAACACATTAAACAACCCACCCATCCAATCAATAATTGAAACACCCTAGAATACTTTCATTCCATCCCCTGATCTGCAAAATGATGTAAAAACACAAATTAGGTTACTCTCGCAACAAGTGCTCGATCTTCAATCAAGGAAAACCACAAAAACACCAAGCAACTTGTGTCCCTATCCATTTGATAGGAGCCTTGTGATGAAACCATTCCCGAAGGGATTTGAGATCCCCAAGTTTGACAAGTATCATGGGACAGGAAACCCTAAAGATCACATTAGGGAATTCCAAGTTCATTGCATGTAAGTCACATATGACAATACCTATTTGATGTAGCTATTTCTGAGGAGTTTGGATGGCCATGCTATGGAATGGTTCTCTCACCTACCTATAGGCATCAAAACATTCCAAGAAATTATAGGCCCATTCATTAAAAACTATGCATGCAACATTGCCATGGATGTTAGTCTAGAAGAAATCTCAACTCTGAAACAAGGTAAGAATGAATCATTCACTTCATTCCTACAACAATGGTGATCCAAGGCCAATCAGAGTAAATGGGTCATGCTCGAGGAACAACATGTATGCACCATCATATCCAACCTTGACGACCTCTTGGAATTCCATCTCAAGGTACAAGGGATTACCATGTATGACTAGTTGATCTCCAAGGTGCTCAACATCAAACGAACCCTTATGACACAACTTGGGGGATCAACTTCATACCTTGAACAACAAAACAACCACCCACCCACCAATTACAATGACAAACCCCGCACGTGGGCAAGAAACAAAAACATTACCAATGATGGTGTCATCGACACCAAACTTGTCATCAGTTCCCCTCGCCAAAATACACCTGCACCAGAAATCCAAATCCAACACCAAAACATTCATCAAGCAACACAACAACTAAACAACAAAAAAGCAATTAACAATGTCAATGATCAAAGGGGACCACCCCAACGAAACAAGAACTACCCCAAAATAAAATACACCATTCTAGGGGAACCACTTGAAGTCATCATGAAGAATCTAATAAATGAAAAACTCATTAAGGCTCCCACCTTTGAGAATTACCAAGAACTAGATGTGAAACCTCCTTGGTATAATGAGAATCAACTATGTGACTTCCATAAAATCAAAGGGCATACCACAAATAGTTTTATGAGGTTAAAAAACATAGCTCAAGATCTCATCGATCAAATGTCTAACAACCAATAGGAAACCAAAACCTTAAGATATACACGAATTTGATGCCTAACCATGGCAATAAAGGGAACAATAACATAGATAAGGGAAAATAAACCTTAAAGAATGTAAAACATGTGTATGACTACATTGTGGCATCTTTGGATGACTACTGAGCTACCATCACCATCAAAGGAGCCCATGCAGACTGTGGAGCCACCACAAGAGGCAGCAAAGTTACCATTATAGGATCATCCCAGCCAAATAGAGTCCCTGCACCTAGATTTGTCCCTAATGGCTATAATGTCCTTGATCAACTCAAAAGAACACTAGCACAAATCTCCATCATGGAGTTACTAAAAATATCATCTTCTCATAAGAAAATCCTTGAGGAAGCATTGGCTTCATCCACTGTCCCTGTAGATCTTGATGCGGAGGAATTCCAAGCTATGGTCAGAAATATCATTACACCAAATCTCCTCACATTCTCTTACCAATATTTTTCCACTCAACCATCTCATAACCATGCACTCCACTTAGAGATCCTAGTGTAGAAAAATAAAGTCAAACGATTCTTGGTGGATGGAGGTGCAAGATTGAATATTTGTTCCCTCAAGCTCATTAAACAATTAAAAATCTCAGAGGATTCTATCGACAAAGGAAAGGGTATCACAATAAGAGCATATGATGATCAAGAAAGATTGTCCCAGGGCACAATTAGAATCCCTATTCAGGTAGGGCCAACCATCATGGAAACCACTTGTCAGGTCCTAAACCTTGACTTGTCGTATAACATACTCCTAGGATGCCCATGGATTCATGCAATGCAAGTAGTAGCGTCAACTTTCCATCAATGTGTGAAATTCACATATAAAGGACAAGAAGTCATAGTCCATGGAGATCCTGAACCATTCTCCTATTGTAAAATCCTTGAGGAAAAGTACTATAAAATCCCCCAAGTACCAAAAAATGATGAGGGCCCATCTACACCATACATTGATCCCGCCACTCTTGCTTCCACTTCTGTGATAGAGACACCTGCCACTCTTGCCATTCCCACCATCTCTGACATTAATGTCATCATCCAAGATAATAGTTGTGGAAACTACAAGCTCCCTAAAACTTCTTTTGTAGTAGGGGAGTTACCACAATCTCCTAGATCATGGGGACGTCCACAAGTAAATGAAGCCCCTACATCTCAAACATCTCTTGAGGACTATCCCAACTTTACAAGTTGGGGAGACCTTGGCTGAGAGGTTATCGAGGTGGACCCATCTCATCTCCTATACCAAGATGAGAGACCAGCAGCTAATTTACCAATGGATGACAGAAGCAAGTGTCTGCAAATGATGCTCACAATGGGCTATGACAGAAACCAAAAACTTGGGAAAAATGACAATGGGCTTATAATACCTATCATTCCAGAGATGTGAATGAGAAGTATTGGCCTTGGATGTACCCCTCTGAGTATAACCATACGTGGCTAAGGTCCTCCAGTTAGAAAGGTCAAAAATCCTCGTCAGCAATCAGTAGTTGAATTGTGCTTACCAGTATCTCCAAGTCACGTCATAGACAACTTTATGTTTGACATAACTGACATCTATAGTAGTAGTGATGACGAGGATCCCATAACCAACCTACCTAGGATTTTTGAGGATACCACTCTCTTCATGATTAGCACCTTATCTTTTGAATCAAACCACCAAAATCATGAAATCCACCTAGTATACCCCCAACTCATCGACTATGACCAATGAGGAGCACCAATTCTTGATACATTCAAAAACGATGAGGCGCTCTCAGAATTCATGGGACTACAGGTTAACATTCCATGTGGGGATCAAAAAGTAGGGTTCATAATTGAGCTAGATACATAGGCCTATTATGGGGAAATGATTGAATCCCTCAGTCGCAAAAGTAAAAAATTGAGAATAATATCTAAGTCCTTGAGTGAAAACCACACTATGGCACTCTCCGACCAGAAAAAAAAAAAAGTAAAAAGAAAGGATGCATCCAATGGTGAAAACCTCTTCGAGGTTCCTGAGGATGGGGGATTCGATCTTCCCTTTAGAGCTTTCCATCAAGAAAAATCAACAGTCTGGGCAGAAAGATGCAATCCAGTCAATCTAGGAACAAAGGAAACCCCACACATCACATTCTATGTAGAGTCATTACTATCAGAGGAAAAAGAGCTCTTAGTAGCCTTCCTAAGAGAGAGATAGATAAATTTTATGGAGCTATGTTGACATGCTAGGGCTTGATCCAGAAATCGTGGTTCACCACTTAGCAATATACCTAGAAGCAAAGTTTGTTAAACAAAAACTCAGAAAAATGCATCCTCAGATCACCCTACTAGTCAAAATGGAATTTAAAAAGCTACTAGATGCAGGATTCATTCAATTGATAGATTATCTAGAATAGGTGTCAAACTTGGTGCCTGTCTCAAAACCTGATGGGGGCATCAGAATTTGCACAGATTTCAAAGACTTGAATAAAGCATGTCCAAAGGATGATTTCCTGTTGTGCAACATTGACATGATCGTAGACATGACGGCGGGACATGAAATGCTTTCCTTAATGGAAGGTTTCTCAGGTTATAACCAAATCATGATAGCTAAAGAGGACCAACATAAGATAGCTTTCACTTGTCCATGGGGGACTTACTACTGGAATATGATGCCATTCAGCTTGAAGAATGTAGGAGCAACATACCAAAGGACCATGACATTAATCTTCCATGACATGATCCATAAGACGGTCAAAGATTATGTTGATGAAATTCTAGCCAAATCCAGAAAGAAAAAAGATCACATAGCAACCTTAAGTGCCATTTTTGACAGGATGGAGGAGTACAAGGTCAGATTAAACCCAAAGAAGTGCATCTTCGGCATACAATCCAGAAAGTTGCTAAGATATATAGTGTCAATGAGGAGTATTGAGGTAGATCCAGCAAAGGTAAAAGCAATCCTTGACATGGAGGAACCAAAAAAATTAAAGCAATTGAGAGGTCTCCAAGGTAGGCTTCAAACCATTCGAAGATTCATAGTACATCTGGTGGACAAACAGAACCCATACTCTCACCTACTTCACAAGGGAGTAGCGTACAAATGGGATAACAAGTGTGAAGAATCCTTCAATAAGATCAAGGAATATCTACTTACACCACTAGTCCTAATGCCACCAATCCCAAGAAAACCATTAATTCTCTATGTATCAGCAACAACAGTAGCCCTTGGAGCTCTCCTAGCTCAACATGACAAAAATGGAACAGAAAGGGCCATCTATTACATCAGCAGAACAATGGTCGAGCATGAGTTAAACTATTCATTGATCAAGAAAGCATGTCTAGTAGTAGTGTTTGCATCACATAAATTCAGACATTACATGTTGGCACACAAAATAAAACTCATCTCCAAAATTGAACCTCTCAAGTACTTACTGTCAAAAGTAATGCTCACTAGAAGAATTGCCAAATGGGTGATGATACTATCAGAATACGATATTGAATATGTGGAGTGGAAAGCAATCAAAGGCCAAGTCATCGCAGATCAGCTTGCAGAAGCACCAATCTATTTAGAGAATCCTCTCATCCCAGAGTTTCCAGATGAATCTATTTTTAATCTCAATATAGCTGACCATTGGAAACTCTACTTTGATGGCTCATACATGCAACATGGATCAGGAGCCGACATCTTCTTTATCACCCCACAAGGGGATTGTATACCAAGGTCTTATAAATGGGTGTTCCCTGCACCAATAACATTGCATAATATGAGGCTTTAACCATAGGTCTCATAATAGTAGTGCAGTGGAACATTAGAGCTCTCAGAGTGTACAGAGACTCTCAATTGATAATAAACCAAGTGAATGATGAGTACCAAACTAAAGAAGATAAGCTCACTCCATACAAGAAATTGGACGAGACTCTCAAAGAATCCTTCATTGAAATTACATTTGAGCATATTCGCAGAGCCAACAGCAGAGCAGCAGATGCCATGGCAAGAATTAGATCCTTACTGGACATTCCTCACAATGTCCCAAAATATGAATTCTTGATAGAATAGCTTCTTGTGCCTGCATTCGAGGTACTAGAATCAGAATTTGTGTGTGAAATCATTGGTCCCGGTGATCCTTGGTACCACAACATTTATACATACTTTCGAATAGGAGTCATACCTGCTGACTTACCCTCAACCCTAAAATGAACCTTTGTAAAAAAGGCATCCTGATTCGTCATCCTAGGAGATACCATGTATTGTAGGAGCATAGAAGGAACCCTACTACGTTGTTTAAATGTTGAAGAGGCATTGACTTCTCTAACTAAAGTGCATAATGGTATTTGTGGTTTGCACTCGAGTGGAATGACCATAGCCAAGAAACTACTGAGGATGGGGTATTATTGGCCCACAATGGAAAGAGAAGCACATGACTATGTCAGAAGGTGTCTACAATGTCAGTAGCATGGGAACCTCATCCATGCTCCAACTCAAGGACTTCATCCCATCATCACGCCATGGCCCTTTTTGCAGTGGGGACTCGATCTCATTGGAAAAGTCACACCCACTTCATCTAATGACCATATGTTCATCATAATCGCCACAAAGTACTTTACTAAGTGGGTGGAAGCCATACCTATGACATATTTAACTGGGAAGCAGATATCAAAGTTCATCCTAAACTATCTCATTGGCTGCTATGGTGTTCCACAAGCCATTATCACAGATAATGGGATACCATTTAAGAATTGGGTGATCCCATAATAGTGGTTTACAATTTTTGGCCAAACTGGACACTAAAATTATTATTTTTAACTAAATCTTCACATTCGGGCACCTATAGCGGCTAAACTGTGAGGAATTTGAAGATGGTGCAAACTAGAGTCTCATCAAATTTTGTCTATAGATTCTAAAAATATTTTTTCAAAATTTTTGGAATCAAATTGCACTTCTTTTTCCATCTCCCACGAAAATAGATTTTTTCAGAAAACAACATTTTTAAAAAGTGACTAACATCGTATAACGATAATTTTTTTCCATGAAGGATAAAATTCTAATTCTTCAATTTAGATTTGTAACTCTAATATCTAGTGATTCCACTTGGTTAGATAGTTTTTATTGAATATTTTTTTCTTAATCAAGTTTCAAAGTCAAACAAATTACAATTTAGACAAACGCATTTGTAACGTAACTTTTTTGTGTATGTCAATATTAAAATTTTTTTTTGGATCAAAGACTTCAATATCTAGTGCACTCATATTTTTCAATTTTTTTTTTGATAATCTTCTATTTTTCCACATGTGAAGAACAAAGAAATTCATTTTTGATGAAAACCTATGTTTAATAAAACTTAAAAAACAAATACATAACAAAACCAAAACATATTAAAATTATATTCATTGGATAGCTTGTTTTGAGGAATACCATAATCATTTGAAATAAATTTTAAATGAATTTATTTGATTCCCAAAAATCTAAATCAAAAGTGATTTTTTATCAACATTTTGATAGGTGTAAAGGAGACCATTTATAGGTATGGTTTAAAACTAGCGAGGTTCTATCCAAGGGGGTTTGATCTAAGGTGATTTGATCAAACCCTCTTCAATTGAATCCTTAAAATGGAAAATTTTAAGGCTTAAATCATTATATTTTCTAAAAATATGTGATTTCAGCTAAAATTCGTTCCTCTCAGGAATTGTAAACCACTATTATAACAACACCCAATTAGGAGGTTCAAAACTTATGTGAAAAATTCAAAATCCAACATCGCTTTTCCACCCCATACTATCCTTAAGGAAATGGCCACGCAGAAGCCACAAAAAAAAACCATTTTGAAAATCCTCAAGAAAATGGTCAATGACACAGGTCGTGACTGGAAACTGTAGCTTAATCCTACCCTTTGGGCCTATTGAACCAGTATCTGTACACCCACTGGCGCCATCCCTTTTTCTCTAGTCTACGGATCAGGAGCAATACTCCCCATTAAGATCAATCTCCCATCACTCAGGATATCACTGCAAAACCTCATCACAAATGAAGAGTACCGAGTATCAAGACTAAATGAGCTAGAGCTACTAGATGATCGGGGTATGATGCTTTAAATCATTTGCAAGTCTATCCAAATAGACTCAAGAGGAGCTATAATAAGAAAATCAGAAGCAGGACTTTCCAATTCGGAGAACTGGTATTAAAGGAGAATCAAAAGAATGTCCCAAACCCAAGCAGCAAAGAAAAATTTGAACCCAATTAGTTGGGACCATTCATTATCACAACAAGTTATAAGTCAGGGGCATATCATTTATCAACACCCGAAGGGGAACCTCTGCAAGAGCCCATGAATAGATCTCATCTCAAAATGTTTTATGCCTAAATCTTTCAAGGTATAGAACCAAAAAATAAATAAATCAGAAAATGTCCTGAAAGAATGGTTACTTCAGCGAAAACTTGGCAAACAGTCTTGGTGACAACCAAAAAAATCATAAAAAGGATAAAAAATAGTAAAGAAAAAAATCATCCTCTAGTGAAAACCACTTCGGTGGCATTTTGGACAAGTACCTTGGTGAAAACTTGGCAAACAGGCACCTTGTGTAAATAAGCACTTTCCATCCACCAGGATCTTTATAGCTTGATCTGCATCATCCATCCATTACGTTTCCATCATCCATCGCATTCGGATCTCCATCCATTACTCATTCATTTGAAATCCGCATCATAGCTTGGTCCTATTTTCGTATCATGATCCCTCCTAGTACTACTTGGGCCATCCTCAAGGTCAGTTTGTCCTATCCTTATTGGATTAGTCTATTGTATCACGCTAGGGGAATGTTCTCATTGGATTGGATTCGTGTATATCTTTGAAGTCAAAATATCAAAAAATCCAAAAGCATCAAAATATCAAAAAATCCAAAAACATCAAAATATCAGAAAATCCAAAAACATCAAAATATCAAAAAATCCAAAAACATCAAAATATAAAAAAATCCAAAAAACATCACAAAATCACAAAAATCCAAAAACATTCAAAACATATCAAAATCCCAAAAATAGGTCAAAAAGTCAAAAACGAGGTCATCTTGTCGAACTATGGGTCTCTGAGCCTTCAACGTAGGAAAGGTTGATCTTTGATCATCCCCCGAGACACTTAGGTCAATCCCTTAAGATTTTTTCATAATAAACTAACATTTCATCATGTATATCGTCATTTGTAAATCGGTCAAGTCGTCAATTGAACTACGTGGTCTCTGCATGTATAACGTAGGCAAGGCTAATCTATTGATCAGCCCTTGAGACCCCTAGGATAGGTCCTCAGGTTAGTCTCTTGTTCAAAATCTCATAAAACCCCAAAACATCATAAAATCGAAAAAACAAAACATTTGCAAAATCTTGAAAATACCAAAAATAGCCTCAAAACATTACAAAAACATCCAAATATTTGAAAAAATTCATCCATCTCATCTCGCTTGCACCCACAATAAACATCGCTCATAATAAATGGTCATCATCCTCAACCTTTGGTGAAACAATCAAAAACAAGTCTAGCTAGTAAAAAGTGAAAACTCAAAACGTCAAGTCTCGGGTATAAGTCAGTATGTAAGCAAGTTGGTCAACTCTTGGTGTTGATAGCCCATCATCCAATTGGTCCCATATCAATCATTTGAAAGAACACTTAGGGTAAACAAAATGACGTGTCACCATCCACTAACATTTCCTAGGATGTATCCTTCCTACAATGGGCATTATCTTTTGGCAATAGTTTCGGTTCCTATCCTTGAAAACACACTTCCTTTTGGTTAGCGGTATTGAAGAACATCGGCTTGCTTATTTACTTTATCTTTGTATTTTGACTTATCTTATTTTGCTCATTCCAAGGACTTCTTGATGATATTTGAAATGTGGATTTAGAGAAATAGGAATGGGGCAATGATCATTATCTTTTGTCTACTATGCGTGTTGGATGTTCTTGTAATATAACTTGGCGGATACTTGCTTTGTTAGAAATGTATGGAGGGGGTTTTGACAGCTTGTTGACTATTGCATTGATAGGTTATACCTTTTCGTGCTTTGGTCTGAGATGTTTGAAACTTCTAAAGTACATCCTAGCAAGGTTTTTGTATGTCAGGTGTTAACAAGAATGCTCCTATCTATTTTTCAAGTCAAAGTCCATCCCACTAGGTCCAACGCCATCCTAGTTTTCTATACCTTGATGCATCATACCATGTGTGTTATCCAACATAAGGAAATTGGACCTTTTTAAAATCCTAACTCCTCAACAAGTAGTCATCATCATTTGCATAGTAATCATCTTGTGTCTTGTTGGAAGTTCTTCTTCTCTTCTCACTCATCACACTAACAAGGTACTATGACAATTACTTATCATCATCACCAGTGCATCCATCCTGCATCCACAAGCCATCAACATTCTGCACCTCATCTCACATGCATGTTCATCATTATAATATAGATATGTTAGTCTAAGCATCTCATAAAATCATACATTTTCATAAAACATCCATCATGCATTGCATCTCCATATAAGTATATTGTTTCATAAATAAACACGTCCATGTTTTATCACATTACATCTAGTTTCCACCATATTGCATCATTATGTAAACCATCGCATAACATTCATTTGCATTAAACATTTCATATTACCATATACTGCACGAGAAGCATCATAGATAATTCATTACATTATAAGTATACATTATCATATCATATCACAAAGTTATCTCCCATATTACGTTCATTTTGCATAAAGCATCATCAATACCACTTTGCATTTCACATATTATATCACAATAAGTGCATCACATACATTACATTATCATTAAACATGTTTGGGATAATATATTTGTTATTTTCAACATCATAAAACCATCTCATTTATAACATCAATATATATCATATAAAACATGACCATTGCATTAACATTGCATCATACATAATCATAAAAACATACATATCATCTGTTAGTCATCCATATTATAAAGAACATTTCATAAATAACCATGTAACAATCATATTTCGCATTGCATTTACACAAATCATTCCATACCATTATAAACATTCAAAGCATAAAAAGGAGCATAAAAACCCATTACATTGAGAGCGTACATCCATAAATAATCATTTCATAAGCAAGATTCACATATCGTTTTCGTATACACACCATAGATCATTTCCACGTCATTTTGCATATTACATATCAAATCACTATAAACATTACATCATCCATCCATATTACATATAAATCCATCTACATATTATGAATAAACAACATAATATAAGGTCTATACATAATGCATATATATCAAATAGAAAGGCATCCATACATACATTGCATCATATCATAACACCATTGCACAACATATAGAAATAGAATCAGCCATAAATGCATAAATAAATGACACACATCACATCGCATCAAAACCATTATCTCATATATATCATCATCATCGGATAACTGTCATAATAAAAAATAATTGGATCATTGTACATGTATGGCAATAAGTACAAAAAGGCCCATCGGGCTATCAAAAATGAGCCAATATGGCACAAAAAGTATCATCTCGATCAAAAAGAGGCCTAACCCTCCTATCTATTGCCCTCGCCTCTATCATCGTGACCCTCTGCTGGTCTGTAGTTGGTCCGCTGCGAGAAATTTGGGGCCTGTGTTGCTCTGGTTACGGCCTGATGGTAATGCATGCGATAATAATCCACTTCCCAAACGACCTCCTTGTAAGAGAGAAGAGACACTATACTCTGAGAGGAAGAGGCTACCATGCTCGCCAACTGTTGTCTTTGGCCCATCTCTATGGCCGCCTATAGCTCTATGACCTGTCTCTGCAAGATGGCCTAATCTCTCTCAGCCCTGGCCCGGTCTCTCTTGGCCCTAGCTTGATCTCTCTCTGCTATCAAGGTTTGAAATTGGGCCTACAGCTATGCAATCAATGCATGTCAAAGATCCGCCTACCCTGTTGGTTGTGCTCGTGGAAGCTACATGTAAGGTTGATCCTCACCCTTGGCTCATGGTGGTACATCTGCCTGGTACCTGCTCCTAGTCCTGCATCGGAACGTTAGCCTAAGGCGGCTCAATTGGAGCTCTATCCGGCTGATCTTGTCGATCCCCGTCTCTCCATTCGCGTCCTCCCCCTCTGCCCCTCAATCACCATCAAGAAACAATTGCTCCTAAAAATTCCAACCATAAGGGAGGTCAGAACCAATCTTTGTATGCCTGTGTAACACTTGGATCCACAGGCCCCTGATCATAAACCCATGGTTGGGCCACCAACTATCTAAAGTTGTCAATGGCCTCGAAAGTAGGAATGTATTAGCCCCACGAAGCCTATGACATGGTGCGAGTAAATATAGCCACATAATCATCATCGGGTCCGTCCTATGGCTTTCCGAATTGACATTGCATGCGCCCTGGTAGATATCTCTCCACCATCGTGTGCTCTCACCCCTGCATGAAGCGGTCTTGGTAGGCATAGAAGATCTGCTCTGCATCATCGGCCCATCTGGGCCGACCAAGGTATGGACTGTTAGAGTAAAGGTTTTAATTTAATCATGTTGATTAAATTACCTTTATTCCTTTCTTAAGATTTCACTTTAGTTTGCATTTTGTGACATTTAATAATTATATTAATTATTAAATGTCTACCTATTAGGGTTTCTTTTAGGGTTGCACAATATCCTTTTATAAGGATTCATCATTGTAATTTATCTCTCTCAGATGAATACATTTTTCAGCTTTCAGAGCACCCTTGCTTGTTTGTCTCCATCTCTTCTTTCTGTGACAGGTTATTTGCATGCAGGTGATCTTCGGGGTCTATGAAGTTGGCTTTCTCAACTTCTACATGGTATCAGAGCTCTAGACCTACTGCTTCCTATTCGATTTCTGAAGAATTTGGAGCTTCGAGGGTTTGATAGGGCTTTCAAAAGTTTTTCGGCTGATTTTGAGTGGATCTGGGTAACTCCATTTTTTTAGGTGCATTTTGGGCCCAAACGGACCTCACGGTTGGATTCAGAGCAGCCAAAAACCCATATTTTCATATATGGCACGACCTATTTGGGCATAGTTAATTTGGGAGGCAAATTTTTTTTGCTTAGGGGTCGTACGGCCCCCAAGGCACAATTTTTGAGGTGTAAAATTCACGAAAATCGAAAAAAATTGAAAAAACATGTTTTTTTAGCTTCTGGACCGGCGCTTGCAGTTTAGAAGGCTCTGCCACTGGTGGTTTCAGCCATTCCGCCGCTGCTCCGCCCGCTGCTTGAACCCTCTGGTCGCCACCTTCAGCCCCTGCGAGCTCCGCTAGGGCCATATGAGCGACCGACTGCTCAACCCAGAGCCCCCGCCGGGTTTTTGAGCCCCTGCCCCGGTCACATCAGCAACCAGGGGCTTCACCATAGCCGCCAGCACGCCAGCCCCCTGGTCAGTCATGTGACCAGGGGCCGAAGGTCTTAGCCACTGAGGGCTATGAATTTTTTTTTTACCTTTCAACCTACCTTCACAAAATTGGGCATAACTCAGGCATTTTAGCTGGGATTTTCAAATGGAAATAGGCATTGGAAAGCTGGTTCTGAGCCCGATCTAATTGATGGAGGTTTCTTTCTTTTTCTTTTTCTTTTTTTCTAATTTTTCCGTTTTGCAGTCTTTTTTGCCAGTCAAAGTCAGAACTTGTGTTTTTCACTCCCGGGGGCGTATCTGTTGCGTCCGAACTCCATTTTTCACAAACAAATAGGCATTGGAAAGGTATTTCTATGATCTTTCCAGATCTGTCATTTATTTTTCCATAATCTACTCCAGGTACATTTTATTTAGTATTTTGTGTTTTCACACATCTGTCAATTACTTGGAATTTTTGGCACCTGGAAATGATTTGTTTGTGTGGGATGGATTTATTTGATTTGATTTATCAGTATTGAGGTCAGTTATTCTCAGATATTTTAATTTGAAGAGTTATCATGGGTTTTTCTACTCACCCTTCAGTTGTATTTCTGGAACGGGGTAATTATGAGTCATGGGCAAAGGGTATAGTTACACATTGTAGGTGGCTTTATATTTTGCCTTATCTGTATGATCTCATACCTGAACCAGCAACTTCAGAGGGAAAACTAGCTTGGGATATCATTAGAAATCACATAGTAGGAGTTATTTTGTCTAGTGTTGATTATGACACTTTGTGGGCTATATCGGGCATTGATTGTCCTCACTCACTTTGGACACATCTTTGGGAGATCTATGGAGACCCCAGTCTTTCTCCATTCCCAGAGGATCCTGCTTTAGATTGTCTTGTACCCATTGGTTGGAGAGAGAACACACCTTTTGATCATGATACTTTAAAGGAACTTCAGTATTTAGACACCCTTACATATTCTGATGAATCAAAGGATTGTCTCACAGTTCCTACTCTTCAGACTGAGATTATACTTGTATCAGCATCTTCTCCTGTTGTTCTTGATTAGTTTGATATTGCCTCTTCTTTGGCTACTATTGATTCAGCTAAGCAGGATATCATACATCTTTCAGACATGGCTACTTGGGATTCTTATCTTGCAGCCATTTCGTCTTTGTTTGTAGAGTCCTATATTGCAAATCTGGAGGATTACTTTGAGGATTTTCAGCTCCTCTTTGTTGACAACGATATTCCAGCTGTTCGCCCACCATCATCTGTGCATTCAGAGGTTGCATTTTTTGAGTCTTCAGTTCAGTTTGGATTTGACATCTTTTGTTTCAGTTCAGACAGAGAGATTCTTCAGCATCCTATCATGGCACACATCTTGAAATAGATTGATTCTTCTCTCTTCACAGTGTTTCTTCATCTTCATCCTTTGGATCCATTTCTTCCCAAGGGGAGGAATATTATATGCCGCTTCAGGATCTCTTTCTAGATTCTACCTCAGGCATCCATATGTGCGATAGGAGTTTCTTCATTGTGGGGGGGCCTTCTAGTCTCTTTCTTTTTCTCCTATGGAGACCATTGTACATGTACTTATATGATAGAAACTATCTATGGGGGGTCTTATGTTATCCACTTCCTATCCTTCTGTTATTAGTGCATTTATTTCTTTTATCTCTTTTTGGAGTAGAGTTTTTCCCATGAGGTTTTCTCTATTTCTCCACTTTATAGAGATTTGGTTGTAACTGGGTACCTGATCAGGCCTTGTTGCCAGGACCCAAGTTTACTTTCTTGCATTGTAGTTACCTTTACTTTCTTTGCACATGTTTGTAACTGCACTTTTGCTCATCTTAAGGGGGGGTGTTAGAGTAAAGGTTTTAATTTAATCATGTTGATTAAATTACCTTTATTCATTTCTTAAGATTTCACTTTAGTTTGCATTTTGTGACATTTAATAATTATATTAATTATTAAATGTCTACTTATTAGGGTTTCTTTTAGGGTTGCACAATATCCTTTTATAAGGATTCATCATTGTAATTTATCTCTCTCGGATGAATACATTTTTTAGCTTTCAGAGCACCCTTGCTTGTTTGTCTCCATCTCTTCTTTCTGTGACAGGTTATTTGCATGCAAGTGATCTTCAGGGTCTGTGAAGTTGGCTTTCTCAACTTCTACATGGACGCCAGGTAAACACTATCATCTCATCTGGGACCCTCCTCTAGTAGGGTATCTCGTGCTCGCCTATGTGTGTAAATGACACAACACCTCTATATCGCCACACAAGGGGATCATTAGGCCCCATAAGTACTAGAAGGACATGCAACCGAAGAACGACAATGTGCTCCCACACCCATATGTGGAGGAGTGTAACACCTGCCCTCAATGCTCTACCATCAAGGTACATGTACTCATGAAGATCCGTGTAGAGAGAGGCTAGAAGTACAGGCCCCCAAGCATAACAGATTGGTTTGTCATGAACCAACCACTCCTAGCAAAATCCCCAGCCAAGACTAAAATATCAGCCTCGTCAGTCTGGGGCAACGAGACCTGAGATGATAGCTACAATCAGTAGAAGAAATGGTGATGTGAGGGTCCTATGCCGCTCCAACTCTATCTGGCCCTTGCAAACCGCAATCTCATATGTGGCAAGGATTGAATGACAAGCGTCTCGCTTGGCATCCATATCAAAAATAACTCGCCGACCATGAATCAGAAATCTTAGGATATGCCACACGTCCTCTAAGGTGATGGTGGCCTCGCCAATAGGAAGGTGGAAAGACAAGGTCTCGTTGTGCCATCTCTAGGTAAGCACTGACATCATCCCAAGGTGAGTGCGTACGGGCGCTGCGTATGCGATGTGCCACAGTCCCATGTCCCGTAGTCAATCCTGGTCCCTGTCACTAAGGTCTCGTAAGTAACCAAAAAATCTCTCGTGATCTATGATCTTGAGAATAAAGCTCCCTCATCGTGTCCTACATCAAAGAAAGTCACCATGTTAAAAAATTTGAAAAATCTCATCCCGAACGTCCAAGAAACCATCCCAGCGTCGCTACCTGTAAAGGTGTCGCAATTTGAAATTTTCAAACTGCAATGCTGGAGGGCTAAAACACTAAAAGAGCACCATTGCAGTGCACTATCCTGCCGAGTAGCATAGTTTGCAAAGATTCCTACCTAAAAGGGCACCGCTGAGATGCACTTTGAAATGACCCCACTAGCCATGACATGAGCGTCGGAGTTTGAAGTTTGTTTCCAAACTCCAAACTCCACCACCACAGTGCGATTTTTTGATAGCGGCTCAATTTGGCATCCTAAGCAGTGCATTTTTTTTTGAGTGGCACTATATAGCACCATTGTAGAATAACTAATTTTAAATGCATTAAATGAACATGAAAAGCGAGAAATAAAGCTCAAGTAAGGATCACTTATCGATGCCCCAATGTCGAGTGGCTGCTGGTATGTCTGGACTCGCTCAGAAATGTGCATCAAGAGTTGTCACTGCGCCATATCATCAGGAGGCCAGAGCTTGAATCATTGAATTGCTAAAGGGTCATGTGTGAAAATGAATTGAAAGTGACCCCTCGGGGCCCTTTTAAGCTTGAAAATTAGGGTTTTTTGACCCTGTTTGACTATCCTGCTAGGATTTGGAACCCTTAAACCTGTTTTTATCTAGTTGAGGCCTATTTTACATTGTTTTATTGCGTTTGGACACATTTTTGGCCTCTAGAGCCTTTCTAGACCTATCGAGCACCTTGTCCTCTTTTTTTGCGAGATCCCCCAAAAATTGAAATTTTCGTCCAATCTCTCAAGGGGGCAGTATAGTGACATGTTTTCTCTATTTTGGGCAACAGTGAGGAAAGATTTTGAAAATAAAATTTTTTGACTTTAATCAAGATCGTTTATTCTTTAAACCAATGCAGTGAGTGCATTGCTTCAAAGAGGGGCAAAATGTAGACACGTAAAATATATTGATTGACATTTACATTTGATCCTAACTATTAACATTGTTTCATCCTAAATCATCCTTCGGTCTAACCATTTAATTAAATCCCCTTATTTGATTAAATTCATCAAGATTTCTTCTCTTAATTAAATAAATCAGTTATCTAATTAAGTCATTTTGTCTCAATAATTAAATCAACCCATTTGATCTAACTAGCCCCATTTAATTAAATAATTAACTTTATTTGGTTAAATCTCTAAAGTCTATCTATTAAATTAAATAAATTAAAACCTTATTTAGTTTAATCTAACATCATTTTTGTTAATTAAATAAATTATAAATCTTTATCACATTCTTCTCATATTGATTTAAATGAATCCACAAATTCAAGTCAAATAGGTCACATCACTTAATCCCTTTATTAAATTAATTAACCTTGATTAATTTAATCTCTTCTCATGTCCCATCCTCTAGCTTTTCCCACTTGCACATGAAAATAGATTTAATTGATTTATTAAATCTCTATTTTCCTCAACAAGGCATCTTTTAAAGAATATTCCCCAAATTTGAATTCAAAATCCAAGTGGGATAAGTCCTTCCAACAAAGAATTTACTCCATCTTGCATGTCCTTTGCCTTGAGCCAAGTGGCATTCAATGCATTTTTCCTTCCCTCTTGCATGTCATTTCAACAAATTCAAAATTCAAAAATATGCATTTATTGGCACAATCATCAAAACTTGCACATCCTCCATCCATTCACGAGTTGACAAGTGGCACTTTGTCATTGGCTAATTCTTAGTCCTGCATTGCTCTATTTTGGGAATTCCTTTATCTTCTCATTCTATAAATAAGAGGCTCCTCATTCTATCATCCACACTTTGTGTAAACTTACTATGCTCAAATCATTAGAAACTTTCATCCATCATCATTGAATTCATAGCTAGGTTGTACGGATTTTTCTATTGGAGCACTCACCAAGCATCAACAAAGTGGATCAATTATCATCACATATCAATCTTACATCATAGGAGTTGGGAAAGGTCCAATTTTTACATCAAATTGGCACCAACTCCCCCATGGGATCAAGAGTTTGCTTGTTTAATTAGGATTCAATCTCGCTTTTATTGCTATTTGATTGTATTCTTCATTTATTTTCCTAATTTAAACTTTGCTAATGAATTTCATGGGGAATCATTGTTCTTGATTGCATTTCACTTTCTAATGTGTTTTTTCATGTTGTTTTGCAGGTATTAGGATTTGGGTTCATACAAATATCACCAAAAGACTTTTGATTCTCAAGATTGTTGTGAGGCGCGAGAGAAGTGCATACATCTTTTAAGTGATATTACTTTGGATAAGAGATTACAAAACATAAAAGGCACATGTTCATTTTAATCCTTCAAAGCAAGAATTGGATTCTTTTTAAGCACCAACTTTGAAGTGTGAGATTTGTTTGTTCAATTGTTAAGTCCAAAACAAAATCTAGTAAGTTCCTAAAGTTCTTTTTAATCCCTTTGATTTTTCTTTTTAAAACACACAAGAAATTTATTTTGAGTCCTAAAAACTTGAAGATGACAAAATCCTTAGAATTGGGATTATAATTGCTCCCAAAGTGTTTAAGAACACTTGTTACAATAGAGAGAAAATTCCATAAGAAACCTTTTTCTTCGTTTCATCCTTCCCTTTTTTATTTCCTAACCTACAAAACTGCTCAAAATGTTAGATGAGATCAAGAAATAAGAAGATATAAGGGTTAGATGAATGGTTAAGCATAAAAAATGCTAAAATTTAGACCAAGTTTCATTGTGATTTGACATTAGGTGAAAATTTGAAAATTTTAACTCTATAAAAGTTGAGAAACACCCACACCATTGGATAGATTATGCAATTCTACCCCATTTCAAAAAAAAACTCTGAAAAAGACCAAAATATGACCAAGATGTAGCCATTTTAAGATTGAGTGAAAAAGCAAGAAAGCAAAGGAGGTGGTGCCATTTGAAACATAGAAGCAGTGGCGTTGTTTGAGTGTAAATAGCAATGCTAGAATGATAGCGGTGTTGTTTGGAAAAACAGAGACTGCATATGCATCCCTATTTCCTCTAGCGACGTTGTTTAACCTAGAAAGACAAAAAACATAAAAAAAACAATGAAATTTGACTAAAAAATATGTTAATTTGAAAGATTTTCCCTCCTTCTAGCTCCAAAATGTGAATGGTGATCCTATATCTGCACAAACACAATCAAACAACACATCATTTGTCCATTATGCAAGTTAAATCATCATTCCCCATAAGATTCATTTGAAATATCAAGAACAAGAAATAACATGAAGAACACAAGTAAAAGCTATCTAATCTTGCTCAAAATAAACAAACTCTCAATCCCATGAGAGAATTGATGCTATTTTGATGTGAAAAATAGCCCTTTCCCAATTCCTTGCAAGCTTGATGATCAATGATGAAGATTTGATGCTCCTTGATGAAATTTCTCCATAACCTAGCTATGAAATGATGAAAAAGTATGAAAATGGATGACAATGGACAAAGATTGCTCAAAACAATGAAAATGATAACTTTGCATAAGTGGTAGATCAAAATGCCTAAGATTGTGGATCCAAAATCAATAAGAGAGCTTTCTATTTATAGAAGAGAATGATGGAGGATGAGGCAAAATGGATGAATGTGGGATCAAACACCAACCAATAGCATAATGCCACATGTCAACATGTGAGTGCACAAAGGTGGAGCACATTTTGATGAATGTGCACATTAATTCAATTAGGTGGAATTTCAAATTTCGAGAAGTGACAAGTTGGAGGGAGAGAAGAAATGAATTAAATGCCACTTGGCTCAAGAAAATGACATGTGAGAGGCCTTTAATGCCTTGTTGGATGGACAGGTACTTTTGGGGGGAGATTTTCAAACTTAGAGAATATTCCCACTTTGATGCCTTTTTGAATGGAAATAGAGATTTAATAAATCAATTAAAATGATTTTCATGAGCAAGTTGCAAAATCTAGAGGATTTGATGGAATAAGATTAACATTAATTAGGATTTGATTAATTGAAAGGGAGATTAGCTAAGTTGACAATTTGATTTAGATTTTAGGATTTAAATAAATCAAAATGTGAGGAATAATGATTTTAGACTTAATTAAATAAGATTTGATTTATTTAATTAAGATGATGTTAGATTTAAATCAAATAAAGATTAATTTATTCAATTTAAAGGAGATGACTTTAGTGATTAATTAAATAAAATGATTTATTTAATTAATGGGAGATGATGACTTAATCAGATAAAATTGATTTATTTAATTAAGAGATGAAATGTGATGAATTTAATTAAATAAAGGTTATTTAATCAAATGACTAGCAAAGGAGATGATTCAAGACAAACTGGTGTTAGTGATTTGGATCGGGTTTATAGGATCAATCAGTATATTTTCCATGTCTACAATATGTACATATATGTATATGTATATGTATATGTATACACATATACATATATGTACATATACTATTTTGTTGTTGCGCTTCAATTTAGTCGAGCAACTATTGTATCTTTTTTAGGTGCCATTGATTAATTTGGGGGTGTTATCTTTTTCATAGGTGTTGCTTCATCTTCAATTCAATGTAAATGAATGCATATCTATTTTTCTAGTGTGATTCAATTCAGTCATGCAAATGAATTCATGTAAGCAATGTTGCAATTTTTCATTTCAGTAACAAACAATATTGTTGGTTGTTTCAATGTCATTCATAAACTTGGGGTTGTTCTCTTTTTCATAGGTTATGCATGTAAGCAATTCTATATACATATGCACATACATATACATATATGTATACGTATATATATACATGTATACATAAATATACATAAATGTATACATTTATATATATATACACATACACATACACATACACATATACATATACATAACATTGTTTGTTATTTTCGTGCCATATATAAATTTGAGGGTGTTCTATTTTTCAAATGAATGCATATAAGCAATGCTGCAAATTTTCATTTCAGTAATAAATAATATTGTTGGTTGTTTCAATGCCATAGATAAATTTGGGGTTCTCCTTTTCATAGGTTCTGCATGTAAGCAACTCTATATACATATTCACATACATATACATATACGTATATGTATATATATACACACACATATACATATACATATACATATACATATACATATACATATACATATACATATATATATATACACATACATATATATACACATACATATACATATACATTTTCATATATGTATACATATGCATATACATTTATATACATGTACACATAGGTTGTCTTTTTCATTGGTTATGCTTCATCAATTCAGTCACATAAATATGTATCTATATGCTATAGAAATATGTTCTGTTGTTCTTCAATTTAGTCATGTAAATATGGTTGTTTTGTTAATGTAGACCATAGAAAATTGGATGCACATGTTTTGACTCCTCTCCCCTATAGAGTCATGTCTATCGTTGCATTCAGTAATGAATTATGGAGACTTGATTTTATGAATGCTCTTTCGATGGCAACCTATGTTGCATGGGTCCATAATTCCATTTGAATTGTGAAGTGATGCATAGGGAACCATTGAATTCCTTCACAAAATGAAGTCCCCTAAGTGATTCAAATATATATACAAATAGACAATGTGAAAGGGATGTGCATTAAAAATGACTATACATAAGAATAGCACTGACTCTTTGATGAACACACAATAGTTGCAAGACTGAATTGATGCAAAAGAGAACACATATAAATACATCAATGGTACCTAAGAAAGCTACAATAGTTGCATGATTGAATTATGTAGTAGAACCTATTAAAAAGATAACACCCCCAAATTAATCAAAGGCACCTAAAAAAGGGAACACCCTTGCAATTCATCAAAGGCACCTAAAAATGATACAATTGTTTCAGGGCTGAATTGATGAAGCATAACCTATAAAAAAGAAAACACCCCCATATGCATCAATGGCACCTAAGAAAGCTACAATAGTTGCATGATTGAATTGATGTAGCAGAACCTACTAAAAAGACAACACCCCCAAATTAATCAAAGGCACCTAAAAAAGGGAACACCCTTGCAATTCATCAAAGGCACCTAAAATCGATACAATAGTTGCAAGGTTGAATTGGTGAAGAATAACCTATAAAAAATAGAACACCCCCATACGTGTCAAGGGCACCTAAGAAAGCTACAACAGTTGCATGATTGAATTTGTGTAGAAAAGCCTATTAAAAAGATAACACCCCCAAATTAATCAAAGGCACCTAAAAATGATACAATAGTTGCAAGGCTGAATTGGTGAAGCATAACCTACAAAAAATAGAACACCCCCATTGATTAATAAAAGCTACAATAGTTGCATTATTGAATTGATGTAGCAAAACCTATTAAAAAGATAACACCCCCAAATGAATCAAAGCACCTAAAAACTAGAACACCCTTGCAATTAATCAAAGGCACCTAAAATTGATAGAATTGTTGTAGGGTTGATTTGATGAAGCATAACCTATAAAAGAAGAGAACACCTAAGAAAGCTAGAACAGTTGCATGACTGAATTGATGTAGCAAAACATATTAAATAGATAACAACCCCAAATTAATATATGTATACCTAAAAAAGATAAAATATGCAAAAGAGAACCCCCCCAAATTAATTGAATAGTAGACCTTGATGTTGGAACCATCAAAACAATTGTAACTTCCAACCATACAAATATTAAAAACAATTTGCAGTGTGAAATTTTGTGCAATTGTTACAAGATATAATGGTTTAGGGAGACTTGATTTTCCCAAGGCCTTTGTAATGGTAATCTATGTTGCACTTGTCTAGAATTGGAACTTTGAATTGTGAAGTGCTACATAGGCAACCATAAAAGGCCTTTGGAAAACCAAGTCCCTTAAATACATGTAACAAAGTTTTATTGTTGATTATTGTGATATGGTAATAAATGTGAATACTTGAAGGTTTTCATGGCTATTTGAATTGGTAATTATTTGAATCTAATTGATGGTTGTTTGGTGAATCTGATTGATTTCAGCCTTTAATTCTTTTGTTGATTAGTTTGGTGTATTATTTGTAATTGTCTGCATAATTTTTTTTTTAATAATGGATGCCTTAAAACTTGTAAAAATGGATGTAGATGGTATTTTGGAGTTTTCCATGACTACGTGCACACCCTACTTGGCAAGATGGGATAGACTCGTGTTTATATGTGTTGTAGGTGTCATGTTTGACGAGACATGCAAATGCATTTTCTTATTGGTTTGGTTATCCTAAAATGGGAAACATGGTTGTAATGGGTTTTCCAGTTGGTCAAAGATGGGTGAGATGGGTTTGAATTTTGTTGACTTGGAACCTTGTTTACATTGTGTAGTTTTGATTAATGTAAAAGTGATGCATGCATTGGTGTGATAGGCTCTCAATCTGAGTTTGGGTGCATGTCATATAAAGTAGAGGACACCCCCAAATTAATCAATGGAACCTATAAAAGATACAATTTTTGCAGTTCTGAATTGATGAAGCATACACACACATACACATACACATATACATAGACATAGACATAAGTGAATTAAACATGATTGTAGAGAAGTATCGCAAGGGGCAACGAGTGATTAATGTGACACAGTGGAGTGTTAGGGTGGTTGAGTGAGAGAAGTAGATGTGGCAAGGTAGTCCACTTAAGACCTCTTCACACATCCATACACATTTACATATACACCTACACATACACATTTACATATACGTATACATACACGCAAACATACACATATGCATACACACGCACAAACACATACACATACACATACACATACACATACACATACACAAAGACATACACATACATAGCCATACACATAGACATAGACACACATACACATACATTGCCATCATTGTGAAGAATAAACGAGAAGTTGCTAGAATGAAAGGCTCTAAAGTTGACAAAGTGTGCAAGGCACTAGGAGCATTGAATGCAAGTTGGCTTGAAAAATACGTGGGATGTCGTGAAAGTAGTATATGTATATATTATATGAATATGTATATGTATATAGACATATACATATACATATACATATATATATAGACATATACATATACATATGTAGATGTATATGTCTATACATATGCATATATATAAAGAAGATGCAAAGACCTTAAGCATATACAATTTGGATATACTTCATCATGTTTGGTTGCCAGTGTGTAATTGTTTTGTTTCTAAATATATACAATTACGTGTGCATTTAATATATGATATACATATACATATGTCTATGTATATACATACACATATATATAAATGATTAAACATGCATTTAATATCTGATATGTGTTTGATATCATCATTTTTTTTATGCAATAGTTTTTTCATATATACTTGTGGAGGACCAGCGTACCACTATGGGAAATTATTCAATGGTAGAATAGATGTCTGAATTGATGAAGTGGAACTTACAAACAAGAGAAGACCCCAAAAATTATCTATGGTACCTAAAAAAGGTACAATAAATGCATGAATAAATTGATGAAGCAGAACCTAACAAAAATAGAAGACCCCCATATATTTCCAAGGAACGAAAAGAAGCTACAATAATTGGATAATTGAATTGATGAAAAATAACCTATGCAAAAGATAACACCCCCAAAATAATCAATGGAACCTAAAAAAAGATACAAACATTTGCATTATAGATTTAATGAAGTAGCACATATGATAAGCCTAACACCCCCATATTTATTAATGGCACCAAAAAAAGGCTACATAGTTGGCGACTAAATTGATGAAATGGAACCTATGAAAAACATAGCACCCAACAAGTTCCAAATGGCACCTGAAACTAGTAGAATAGATGATGACAAACCATGATGAATTTGAACTTACAAACAAGGTAACACCCCCAAAAATATATACGATACCTAATCAAGTAGAAACTATGAAAAAAAGAAGACCCCCAAATATTTGTAATGCAAATAAGAAAAGCTTGAATAATTGCATGTCTGAATTGATGAATCCTAACCATTGTGAAACATAACACCCCCAAATTAATGAATGGAACCTAGAGAAAATAACATTAATGAATGAATGAAGCATCACCTACAAAAAACCTAACACCCACAATTTTATCAATGGTACCTACAAATGGTCCTGAATAACATTAATCGAAACATTAACATTAACCCATGACTGTAATGGTTGTAATGAAGAACAATATAAAGCTTAGGAATGGAAAATAGTAAGAGTTTAACAATTATCACATATGTATATGACTGAATTGATGGAGCAGAACCCATAAAAAAATAACACCCACATATTTATCTATGACATAGAAACAACATACATTTTTAAAGTCACTAAATAGATTAAGCAAAACCTAAAAAAGATTAAGCCACATTAATTTTTTTGGTTTATAAAACAGAGAACACAAGCTAAGTGAATGATAATGTAGAACCTATGAGAATACGATAAGCAAAGTTAATGATAATGCAGAACCTATGAGAAAACGATAAGCAGAGTTAATGATAATGCAAAACCTATGAGAATGCGATAACTAGAGTCAATGATAATGCAGAACCTATAAGAATACGATAAGCAGAGTCAATGATAATGCAAAACCTATGAGAATACGATAAGCAGAGTCAATGATAATGCAAAACCTATGAGAATAGGATAACCAGAGTCAATGATAATGCATAACCTATGAGAAAGAATATGATAACCAGAGTATATGATAATGCAAAACCTATGAAACAAAAATGGTAAACTATGGCTGTAATATTTGCAAAATAAACCCTAGTGAAACATAAATGGTAAACTATGACTATAATATTTGCAAAATAAACCCTAATGAAAGACAAAGTCAAAATATGACTATAATATTTGCAATATAAAGACTACAGACACATAAAGGAATAAAAATTAATACAACTCCATCTATGGCAAGGAAACAATGAACAATATTATTAATGAAAGAAGAAAACAACCCCAGATTTTTCAATGGCACAGAAACAACCAACAATATTAATATATTTGTATAAAATAAAAAGATAAACCTCATGCAAGAGAATGATGCTTGAACAGAATATTAATTTCCAAAATTTAGTGTGTTTATGAACACAAATGGACAATGTTAATAAACACTAAACTTAAACCTGAAAAAACAATTTCTGTAAAACCAAAATTTGAATAAAACAAACACAAAATGCAAAGAAAACTAAAAAGATTGAATAATGGCAAGCCTTAGTGAGCAAGCTCACCTGGGTCAGACGGCTCGATGTGGGTGGAGAGCAGTTGAATCCCAAGCACACAACACCATTCACACTGCTTCACTTGCAAATAGCCATGAGGAAAACAATTAGATTTAAGTTGAAAAACAATGACACCAAGGTAAGAAATGTTGGTTACCTTCATAGCGGCGACAAACCCATTCGATGCTTGCATGGCGAAAGTGGAGCCACTAGTAATGTTCACTAACTGGCATCTACCCATATATTAATTGGTGTCTACCCAAATACTAACTGGAGTTCGAGCATCGCAGGTTGTGGTTGTTGTTTGAAACTTGCAAGGGACAAACTGAGCACGAAGTGGCATGCAAGTGAAGAAAGAACAAGAACTTGCTAGAATGAACAGCTGTAAAGATGGCGAGAAGAGTGAGGCACTTGAAGCATTGAATGCAAGTTGGCTCAAAAAAAATGTGGGGTGGCATGGAGCTAAGGAGAAGAGATGTGCATTAAACACGACAGACGAGAAGTATTGTAAGGGGTGGCGAGTGATAAATGTGATGCAGTGGATTCTTAGGGTGGTAGAGTGAGAGAAGTTGACGTGGCAAGGCTATCAACTTCGAACGCCATGCTACATAGGAAGTGGCACCTAAGGTGCCTACGTATTAGTCAAGGGGTCTTTTTGGGGATTTAAAATTGTGGTGGACAAAATTTATCGTCCGATGTGGAAATTTTTTTAAAAATTATATATATATATATATATATATATATATATATATATTTAATTACCATTAATTAGGCCCATACACGTAATGGGTTATTGAAAAAATAAATTATTGGTCCACATGGAATGCCACGTGGACCGTCAAAATTTGGGTGTGCATGTTCTGGCTCCTCTCCCCTAATCTATGATAAAGGAAAAGCAAAACATCAGAGTATCAAGCTATCACATAGCCATCAAACCATTTGACTTGGGAGAGAAGCATGAAACCCTCCAATGTACTGACATAAACCATTAAAATTCACATTTTTTCAAACTATCAAGTCATCGAGCTCCCATTCAATTTTATATCTATCAAACCAAGGACATGGGCATGTTCACCTTTGATATCTTAACAAAAAATGTAGCTGTTGAACATTGGGCTTCCATTGAAAAACCTACCAGGGAAAGAGATTTAGAGTGGACTAAGGAAAATTTTGGGGCATCAAAATTTTAGGGAATGCAAGACCCAAATGACAAGTGCAATGGGGATGGAGGGATGAAGAATTCTAAAAGTATGAAAGGTGGAGAGAAGCTTTTGGGGAATCAAGGAAGGGATGATAGGAAGGGAAGAGAAATCTCAAAACTCTAAAATTGATAAATACTTAGATGAATTTCAAAGACTTTAATGGAGTTTTAGACCATCAAAGGTATATGGAAAGAGGTATCGGAATAGGGGATGGTTGAAAGTTCAACTTTGATAGGATACATTATGAAATTGATGGAGTATCGAACTATCAAGGAAAGCATGACTAGGAAGAAAATTTTGAAAGAGATGGAAGAATGAAGAAATCTAAAATTTTAAAAGGGATGTATGGATGAAGAAGTTTCAAAGTTTGATGAATGTAAAGGGCTTAGGCTATTCAAACTTTAGGGGTTGAGAAATCGAAGGAATGGTACAAAGGCAAGACAAAACCCAATAATCCAAAAAGTTGACATATTTAATACTTAGGCAAATTTTAGGTTCCAAACTTCAAGGATTGTGATCATGGAAACGGGGAATCAAGGCTCAGACATGGACCAAAGGATGGATGAAGAATTCCAAAATTTTCCAATAGACATAAACTATTGAGGATTTTTTAATAAAATTTTGAACTTTGGGGATCGACAATGTCAATCGTATCAAGGAAGATGAGATTCCAAAACTCCACCAAAACAACACATGAAACGTTTAACCTTCAAACTTGACAGGGATGCTTAAAAGAGGTATGAGTGCAACGGAAATTTTGACAAATTTGACACTTTGCAAATTTTACAAGGTTTCTAGGTGAGATTTTAGGATTGATAGGAAGGGAATGTTAGAATGGGTACCCTTGAAAATATGACAAGGAAAAAAACAATACTCATATGATTTTTGGAATGATTAGAGCAAGGAGTCAAGATCAATAAGGATGGTATGTAGACATGAACAACCATGAAACTATGACACTTTAAAAAGCTCAACACTTCACCAATTTTTGGTTTTTCAACTTGGGTAATTGATTGAAGTATAAAAATAGGTAAGATGGCCCATTCAAAATCTCTTAGATCAATTATAAACAATGGGTCAAATATTACTAAGACATACAAAAAGGAAGGGACTCAAGAAAAAATGAACATTATAGATTTGAGTCCTAATAGGGGGGTTGAACTTTTGGGATTGCAGACCACTAACTTTTGGCTTTAGATTCATGGATTTTTTCTTTGAGGTCCTTGTATTTTGAAGATTAAATTTTGGATTTCTACGTATTGAGATTTTTGGATCTAGGGATATTTTTGGGAAATTCTTAGGGTTGGGATCGTTTAGCTGTGAAAATTTGAGACATTTGGTTGGGTTTCATGAGATAAACTAATGCATCCAAGTCTATTTTAAATCCTTCTTTATGGCTTGCGAGGGAAATATTATCTTGGATTCCCATGAGAGTGTTAATAACTTAATCATTATGGAATAGGTCAAATGATGTGATTTTTTTGGACTTAGCTGATGGATTCAGGAGGTTGAATGTTGTGTAGTTTTATAGTATGTCTTTGATATTTGGATTATAGTTATTTTGTAAGTTTGTATGAATGTTTTTCTCATAGGATTATGTAGGAAATGGTTTGATCACTTTGTAATTTCCTAACACATTTCCCTTAAGCTTGATGTCTCCTTGATCACTTTGTAATTTCCTAACACATTTCCCATAAGCTTGATGTCTCCTTGATCAATTACCTCTTGAATGTAATTTCTAAACTTTAGGCAACAATATGTGGGAGGTCTTTATATTTTATAAGGCTTATCAATTTTGGATCTTATGGTTAGCATGAATGGGGTGGATTTCATTTTTTTAGATTTTACATAGGATTATTTGGAGGAATGACAATGCTGGAGAGATTTAGATGACCTCAACATTATCATGCTTGCCATGGGTGTAATACAAATCCTTAGGTTCATTCTTTTTATTGTGATTCCTTGATAGTAACCCTTGTACAACATCATTAGGTGGATTGGGTTAATTAGTTTGATCAAATTTTTACTTATGGTTTGAAGGTTTGGGTGATGGAGGATTTATGTGAGGAGATGAGGTTTTTAATTGCTTGTTTGATGTGGGGAGTTTTTCAACCATATATTAGTGTTTGCTTTAATCTTGGCATGAATAACCCTCTTGTGCTAGAATGTTTTCTTTTTGATGAGGATTTATGCATGGACCATTTGGATTAAAAGTTTTCTTGGTCAATGCTATAGGACTTGTAAGTGTTGATATATGGTTGGATGTGTAGACATCTAAATTTGGACACTTAATTTATCCAAATTCATCCCCTTTCATTTTATTTGCGTTAATTAAGAAATACTGCTATTATTTAATTAATATCTTTAATTCTGCCAAATCCCTAAAGTATTTATTAATTAAATACTTTACTCTTCTTAATCCCCTTTTCATCAAATGAATTAAATAATTCCTCACATGTCATTTTCATCTAATCCTAATCCATCTCCTAATTTCTTCATTAGGGATGTGCACATGCCTAATCCTTGATTAGGATGTGTCACATCCTTCAACTTTTGCAAGTTGGCTTCTAATCCTCATTAACCCCTAATTATCCTCTAATTACTAATTAGTTAAACCTAATTAGTACCTTGGTCAATCCTCCCCATCTCCAAGGAATTTTTAATTCCTTTTTATTCCTCCTAGAATCCCCTTTTCCCATGCATCTTCTAGAACCTTTGACTTGTCACATCAAGTCACATGTGACAAACTCCCACCTTTTGGGAACATTGTCTTATCCACTAGATTCTTCCAATCATTGTGAATTTAAAATTCACTTTTATTCACCTAAGATTCTTCCCATCTCCCAATGTACTTGGAAGGTACTTGTCCTTCCTCCACCTCATGTACCTTTTGGCCACCTCACACCCACCTCATCTCCTCTTAGCCACTTCACCATCCACATGTCAAGATGTGAGGGCTTGTGAGTTCTCAACTCACCATAGCCCTTCATCTTGACCTTGTTGGATGAATCTGGACCGTTGAATTCTCTAGAGAATTCAAATTTTTCTATAAATACCTCCTCCTTAAGGGCATTTTCAACACTTTTTGATTTGAGCAACCTTATGCTACCAATTTGCCTTCTCAATCATTCACTATCATTTAGCCATCCACTTTGATCATTTTGCATATTCAATCTTGCATCTAGCTACACCAAAAAGCCATCCAAGGAGCACACAAATCCATCAAAATCAAGGGCCAACCAAGGAGTCTTCAACAACAAGGAAGGTATAATCGGTTTACGTTTGTATTTCATCTATTTTCCTTGTTTTATCACTCTTTAGGTTAATCCTTGAAGTGTTATTAGTATTTTATCACTTGCATTATCGGTTATTTTGCACATTAGAGTAGGGTAAAATTCCAAGGTACACAGGATGGATGGATGGTTTTGTGATTTAGGATCTATAGGGGTTGATAGGTTAGGATTAGTATTAATATGGATGGATGGAGGATTTTGATAGTTTAGGATTTGTAAGGGTTGATGGAATAGGGTAGGGCTAATATGGATTGATGGAGGTCTTAATTCTTCAGGACTTATAAGGTTTGATGGATTAGAATTAGCATTAACATGGATGGATAGAGGATTTGATTATCTAAGATATGTAGGTGTAGATGATGGACTTGATGGTTTGGGATTTCAACGAGCTAATGATGGTTTGATGGAATAGTATTAATATGATTGGATAATGGCTTATGATTTGTAGGGATTAATGGATGATTAGATGGATCATGTCTTGGGTTGAAATTTTATAATTAATATGGATGAATGGAGTTTTTTTTATGGACATGATGGATGAGGATTAGTCATGTATTATTTTCAATTTGGATGCTTTACCCTCTTATAAGGTTTGATGGATTAGAATTAGCATTAACATGGATGGTAGAGGATTTGATTATCTAAGATATGTAGGTGTAGATGATGGACTTGATGGTTTGGGATTTCAATGAGCTAATGATGGTTTGATGGAATAGTATTAATATGATTGGATAATGGCTTATGATTTGTAGGGATTAATGGATGATTAGATGGATCATGTCTTGGGTTGAAATTTTATAATTAATATGGATGAATGGAGTTTTTTTTTATGGACATGATGGATGAGGATTAGTCATGTATTATTTTCAATTTGGATGCTTTACCCTATTTATATGTTCAAGGTGGGGGGATCTTGGCTCCCATACTTATAATGTATCTAACTAGGGCATCTTTGTCTTGTTGTAGGATATAATCTAATGGAGTGTTTCCCTTGTGATAGAGATGATCAATGTATTTTGGACTTAGGCTTATGGGGTAGCTAGTACAAGGATCCTCTTGGTTTAAGAGTTCTTGATCAATTTTTTAGTGGCTAATATTCGTCAATTGGCTAATAGTTAAAATTGGTAATTCAAATTTTGACTAATAGTAAAAGTTGTAAAGCAACCTGAATTTCCAAATTTAATATATATATATATAGTATTGGTTAAATTTCCATAACATTTATTTTATTACTTTGAAACTCAAAAAATTGCCACAATATTTGATACCTAATTAAATCATATTTTCCTAAGTTTTAAAAGTTATAGTGGAAAATAAAACTAATTTGCCA